>JARYZH020001102.1:0-41162 GCA_030021035.2 Notholithocarpus densiflorus | reverse complement strand
AATCATAAAAAAAATAACCACGCGCAACGCGCGGGTCCGCGACTAGTATTACTAAAAGCTGAAGCGTACCATTTAATATTGCTATGCTCATATTAAGCCACGTCAGCCGCCATGTCATTCCCATCCTATTTTCTGAATTTTAAATTCAATTTTAAAATAGTTTTTACCAATTAATAAAATACTAATAAAACTAAAATTATATCCAGCCCTATCTCTACTTTAAAGTCCACTTCTTATACATTTAAATCCACAATAAAGCCCAAACCCACACCCAAAGCCTTTTCAAGTAACTCCCTTTGTCAAACTTGATTGCTTTTCACGGTTACAACTTATGCTATTCCCTTGCCTTCTGTTACAACTTATACAACTTATTCATTGTTTCAGGTTTAGTTTCTTCCCCTTCCCCACCTTTTGATTCTCACGGTTTCAGCTTCTGTTTTGGATTCTAACGGCAGCCTCTATGTCTTCCTTCCTCTCCTCACATCTATATAAATACTTAAGTAAGCTGGGTGGTTCAGTTGAGATATCCCTACATCTCAATTTCTTTCTTTATTATTTTGCTTGATGGTTTCTTTTTTCCTTTCTACATTTGTTTTTACCTATTTCATCTGTGGTGTGGATGGTTTCATTTTTGTTAGGGTGTTGAATTTGTTACTACTGGGTTACTGCCGGACATGGTTCTTATAGATGAACAGGTTAGATTTGAATTGAGAATCTATTTTGTCATATATTCTTTACTCGACTCACACCTTAAAACTAAAATTGTGACTAACAAATTACTTATTTAACTAGCAGGATAATACTATACACACTACAATTCAAAAAAAACAATGTTAAGAAGTTTCAGGCACAACTACGAGAAGGACAATTATATTCACTGTCCAATTTTCGAGTAGATACTTACAAGGAAAAAGATAGTTATCGGCCTATAAGTAGAGAGAAGAAAATAAACTTTGTACGTACAACAATTATTGAGGAGCTAAAAGATAGCTATCTACCAAACAATTGTGGATCGCTTTGACAATAACAAACAATTGACAGGTAGCCTAAAAAGTCTCAAATTTATTTTAAAATAATTATGTTTCAAATTACTTAATCAACTTTATTTGCTACAGACATCATTGGAAAGATAGTTGGTGTTGGACCACTAGAAAATGTTCATGTTCAAGGATCTACTGTCCCAATGAGAAATATAGATATCATGAATCCAGAGTAAGCTTTAGAATGTACATATGGATTCATTGCATAATACTACTTCAAGCTCTTTATCACTTACATATTTGTTTGCCACAAAGAAATCAAAATAAGAATTACTCTCTGGGGACCAACATCAAATGAAAATGAGGGCAATTTTTACACCAACAATCGAGGACCCTTTGTCATAATAGCGACATCTACTATTGTGAAAACATTTAGAGGTAATAACTTCTTTTAAACATATCTTTTCTTTTACATAATTAACATATTTTTATTAAATACAGGGGAACACTATTTGTCATCTACAAGTGCAACAAAAGTGTACATCAATTTAGAAATACCTGAAATTGCAACATTGATTGACAGGTATTTAGATTTTCCATACCATACTTTTATTCTAATTTATTATTTTAAAAATAATCTTGATACTTTTATATAGTACAATAACAATCTTCATATCAAATAATTATTCACTATGTTTTGATTTAAATCTTCTACCATCAAAGAAATGTGGAAAAGACTGAAATTGAAGGAATTCCTCTACAATTCAAGCAAGAAATATCAATTGAAAAAAGAATCACACAAAATAGAAGAACAATCAAGCAAATAACATCCTTGGAATGGACGTCAGATGATTAGGTACTCAACATTTTTTGCCAATAATGTTATACCAATAATATATTTAGTTCTCAATAAGCTTAACACTAAATACGTTTCTTTTTTTCTTTTATATTGTAGGAAAATGTCTTCACATGCCTTGCAACAATTGAAAATATTGAAAAAAACTTTGGATGGTACTATATCGGATACGCAAAGTGCAACAAAAAAGTTAAATCTAGAAATGATTTTTGGTGCAGCCATTGCAAAAGTAACTCTAATTTTTCAATTCCAAGGTAAAATATAAATTACCAATTTTAGAATCGTTCAATATATGTTAACATAAAACAAAACAAAAAATTATCAAACAAAAATGAAACAAATTATATATTTATACATGCAGGTATAGAATTCAACTCAACGTTGATGATGGAACAGAGTGTGCCGTATTTATTTCCTTTGACAAGGAAGCTGAAAAATTACTTCACACAACAGCAAGAGAACTATCAAACAAATATGCAACTGTAAAACCATACAATTAGCATGTATAATCTTTCATTTAATTTGAAAAGAATATACAAAATTATATTTAATATTTTATCAGATGAATGCAAATTCCACCATACCAAATGAAATAGAGAAGCTCATTGGAAAAACATTTGTGTTCCAACTAAAGCTTAACGACTATAATTGGAAGGAAGGATGAGAATTATATACAATTGAAAAGGTGTTTGACAACATTTCAAATGATGAAACGACAATGAAACTTGATCATATTACAACAATAAGCTGTCAACTATTACAAACTTAAGATTATTTGCAAATCCAAATATTATGTTTTAATCCACATACTGTGTTTTAGGAACCACTGTAAAATGATGAAATCAAGGAAAGTCCAGATCAGACTTTTGACAAAAACACATTTGAAGTTTTTGATACAAAACCATCTACAAGCACAAATAATGATCTAGGTAACCCACCAAAAAAAAAAAAAAAAACAAACAAACAAACAAATGGTGATATCATAACAGTAAGCTTTCTACTTCTACATTTATTTGCAAATTCATTCAAAAAAAAAAATATCTACTATGTACTTTAATAAACATTCTTTGGTGTAGGAAGCATTGGAGAATTATGAAGTCAAGAAAAACGCAGACCAAACTTCTGAGAAAAACAAATTTGAAGTTCTAGATACAAAACCATTAACAAGCACAAATATTGATGAAAGTAGATCAAAACTAGAACACAATAATGGTGCCATCCCATCAATGAGTTCTGCCTCTAATGTTGAAGATGCAAAACCAAGTGACGATAACACGTTCCTTCAAGATCTAATCAATCGTCGAAAAACTACAAAACACAAGTCATCAAAGAAGAAGAAGCTTCAAAGACGCAAATGATATTGGACTTCTATATTTTCTTATGAACTTATTTCAAGTTTCTATTATATCTTCATATTGTCTCAAAAAAGTCAAATAAAAGACTTTGCTTCATTAATAATAAAAGTTTTTTGGAAAATCAAATTGGTGTCCAATTAAGCACTAGCACTAATAAAATCAATACCAGCCACCAACTATAGCTACTCCTATTACATGAAATTCACTCATTTAAGTTTAATTACAAAGTGACCCGCTTTTGCACATGGGAACCTTACACTAACAAAGAAGATGCAATCAACTTTATCAATACCAAAGTTATTCCACACCCATAGTTCAAGGCAATTTGCCTTAATGGTCAGCCCATTGGTGCCATTTCAGGGACCAAAAATTCAGACAATGATAAGTGTAGAGGTAAACTTGGCTATGTTTTGGGCTCCAAGTACTAACGCAGAGGAAATGCAATTAAAGTAGTTAACCAAGTGGCTAATACTATATTTGCTGAAAAACCACACTCAGAAAGGCTTGAAGCTATAGTTGATGCAGAAAATGTGAGCTCCCAAAGCTCAGTAACTAAAAGTTTAGTAGTTTGATGGTTATGCTGGTGTGATATTTTGAGTGTTGTGTGGAACTTCGTGGAGCTTAGACACCCTATATTTATGTAAGATTTTGGGTGCAAAACTTTTATGCTCTGTTTATATTAATTCGTTTATTTGTGTTTGTGTTTATATTAGACGAGCATCCTTGGAATGCCATTGATGTGTTTGTGAGATTGCCTGAATGTGTTTATGTAAGCTGTTTATGTTGCTCAATAGTGCTATAACTTAACAGCCAAAAACACTATTTTATTTTACCTTGGTTTATTTGGAAATATCTTAGGTCTCATTTTTTTAATGTGTTGTAGCTTATTGGAAGAATGTAAGACTCTGAAGTAGTGAAGTATAAAGTGTTGGTGGCACGTCTCAAATCACCTTCCAACATATTTCAACATGTAAGACTCCATTTCTTGAATTAATCAGATTGTACTTCTCATCGATGCGTCCATTATATACTACATCATTTAGATTGACATCCACGTATCCTAAAATTTTTATTAATTTTATTATAATATTGACAATGATAAGGTTATGCATTATGCCCGTAATCAATAAAAGTAATGGACAAAAGTTTTCTTAATTTCCTAGCAGACTATGCTATTGGTTACTAAGCTTGGCAAATAGTATTACTTTATTCAATTGAAAATTCTAAATTGTAAAAATTTGGGCTAAAAGTGTTATAATATGTCTTTTCAGATGAAAGCTAACTTTTAACTCTTTTATCAGTTACGGAGTAAATTGGCTCCTATTTTAAATGATGCTAAAGCCCCACTTGAGGTAATTTACTTCATTGCGCTCTCTAAGGGTTTAATATTGTGCGTTCCTGCAATGAAGAGGTTCCTCAGGCAATTATATTTGCATTAATGGATTGAAGTGTGTCAGAGTTGGGGGAGCCCCTAATTCAACTTCTACCTTTAAACCTTCATCTTCTGTACACACACAATATAAATATATATATATATGCCAAAAAAAAAAAAACCAAATGAACACTAAACATTCAAACATAATTTATAATTTATATATTTATATTCAAAACTATAAGATTTAAGATTAATAGAGAAGGGTATATGAAAGGCTTCTATTCAAAAAAAAAAACAAAAAAAAAAAAACAAAAAAAAAACAATTAAAAATAATTGCAAATAAATTCAACACTCACTCATCCATACAACAATCAAAACACTATAAATTACAAAACAAAACCACAAAAAATATCATAAAAATACTCTCTCCACAATCACAAAAATGAGCATGCAACATGAATTACCAACAGAATTATTGCTCGAAATATTTTCCAATGTTGGAAGACAATCGCCAAAATTTTTGGGCAACATCAAAATCAGGTACACAAATTTAAATTCAAATCTCATGTTTGTTACTTTCACATGAACTCCCCACTTTTTCTCTACTAATCACAATCTACCACGTCCAAAATTGTGGCACAAAATATTGAAATCCTATATTTTCTCTTTTTATTAACTTTTTACTATGAAGTAGTGCGCAATTCTAGAGTCATTGTTATATTTCTAAAAGAAAAAAAAAATTAATAGCTTCATCAATCCAATATTACAATTATGATGATAATAATGTTCATGTGTAATTCTTAGTATATGATTATTGTCATGTTTTGTCATCAGTTGATTTTTTTTAATGCATTATTTTCTTAATATGTGTTTTCGGTTTTCAAAAACAGCTGCAAGCGTTTCAATCAGCTAACCAAAAGGAAAAAAGTTCTTCACCACATCAATCTAACTAGACTGCTCCAAAATCCTTTATTCCTTCGAAACGATGAAGAAAAACTCATTCATCAATGCTTTAGGGCTGGAAACAAACAAGCACTATTTTGGGTTGGAGCTCACAAATATTTTATACAAGATCAAACTAAAGCGGGAAAAGAAATCCTTCTTCAAGCAAACATAGAAGGAGACAAAAATGCAAAGTATGGACTGGTAATTGCGTTGTTATGCGAATCAAATGATGAATGAATACAATTACTATTATCAATTCTAAACCAACCAGATGGAAAACAATTGCTGCAAAACTATCGACAAATCCTTCGACATACAGTTTTTGGAACAAACACATTTCGCATCCCAAAAAACCAAGCATGCAAGAAAAATGGAGTGGGTCATTGGGATCGTGAATGCCCTTACCCATATGGAAACGAAGAATTACATGTAACATGCAAAATTTGCTCAACTGACTTGGAAATGTACAAATTAGCGAACCGAGTTTGGTAGAAATTATGTTTCCAAAAAACATAATACAATAAAATTTATTCATCCTATTTATAATGCTAATCTCTATCTTCAAATGAATAGATCTTTTTTAATTATTAATATTTATTAAAAAAGACTTGCAAGGACTTAATTACAGTCCTCTAAAGTTTTCACCTAGCGTGACTCTAACTTGAAATTTATAAAATCCTTTCTATCTAATTTTAAGTTAATTAAATTTTACTAACTTGGGAAGACAGTTGATCAGCTCTGAAGTGACTACAAGACCAAGTATGGCAACTAAGTAAGGGCTATGGTTAAGAGCCTGCCGAATTGAAATGAATAAATTATAGTTGTATCCTTTCCACATCTAATTCCAAGACCAATACCTCCTATCATCATGAATCCTACAATATATTGGTCATACATATATAATGCAACTTAAGTAGTAATACATTCAAAAATATTCAAAATAATAACACGATCATAAAAACAATCAATCACGCGCAAAGCGCGGGTCCGCAACTAGTTTCAAATTAAAATTGAGACAAAATGTAATAGGCAATTTTTTTTTCTTTTCCAAACTCACCCTAAAAAAACTTCTTTCATCATGGGGCAATGATGGGTTAGTATTATTAGGATAATGTTTATTTGCATATCACCAAGAGATCATTTCTCATTACATGAGTGACAATTTAATCCTAATAAGAATATTTGTATCAATCAGATATATATGCTTTAATAACTAGTGTTTCATGTGCACCAGTAAATACTATATTCCTTGTCTAAGTGTATTTCTGTTATGCTTTTAGCGTTTTGTAGGATTGAACTGTCTTCAACGGGATTTTCCTTGCAATAGAGGCACTGGATTATGTAAGTACAATTAACATAATTGTAAGATTGAAAAGCATTAGTAGGTACTGAGGCCGAACAATGAAGAGATTATACTCTAGGATTGGTGTTTCTAAGAAGAATTCAGATTGATCAAACTTCAAATGTTTACAAAATATTGATATGGATGCAATACAACCAAGATGCATTCCAAATTTTTAGTAGACAAGAAAATTGGATCTATCTTTTTAAAGGGCTAAATTGGAAATGCACCATAACTATATTCCAGTGCCAATTCAGTATTCAGTAATTGATAATGGCAGCATAATGTACTTCAGAAAAAAATTGCATGGTCAATGGACATCTACCAAGAACCCTTTACTGGTGATCTTTAGAAGAGTATTTAAAGCTTGGGTTTGATTATGTCAATCTTTTGTCATTAGCACTTAGTCACACATTCAACTTGCAGAGAAAAGATGCAATACAAGATTGACTATAGACCCTCCAAGCTCTTGCTTGCATCCGACTTTACCGAGTCCTTTCTTCTATGGAGTCTTGCTGGTTGAGCAACCAACCGCTATTCAACAAGTGGAACTTGGATTTAAACTTAGGCTCTCTAAAAATTCCCAATACCAATCTTCTCTCTAACACTCAAATAAGGTGTAGATGGTGATGGTAAAAATCCTCTCAAGGTATTGGCATGGTGAGAGGGAAAGAGAAGAGAAACACTATGGTTTCACTCTATGTGTGTAAGTTTTCTCTCTCTAAGATTGAACACAGGAAGCTCTACAAAATCACTTTATTTCTTTTAGGGTTTCTTGGATTTCTGGAGTTGTAGAGATACAAGATGATGGGTGTGTGTTATTCTTTTAATATATATATATATATATATATATATAAAGATATTAGGTTATAAATATCTAGATATGGATATTGCATTTTTTTGGTTTCTGTGTTTGTGTTATTCTTGAGCTGGCTGTGGATTTGATCAAGTAGCTAGAATTTGTCCATGATCTTTTCTGAGATTACACATCAATGACTGCTTCTTTTATGTTGGATTTCAAATTATGACTTTGCAATTAAGTATGGTGGTCCTCAGATTACCTCTTCTAATGGGATTGTGTATGAGAGGGATAATGAGACACTTGGTCCAGCTACATATTATGTGATTAACACACACAAGTGGGCAGTTAGCAATGTTGGATATTTTAGAGGGACCAATAATCCTCAGTATACAAGTTCTTCGTCATCTCAGTTTACGAATACTTTAGACTTAGAGCTGTTCCAAATAGCTTGACTCTCTGCTTCATCATTAAGATACCATGGCTTAGGGCTTGAGAATGGAAACTACACTATGAGCCTCCAGTTTGCAGAAATAGCTTTTGATAACACTAACACTTGGCAAAGTTTTGGGAGACGTGTCTTTGATATTTATATTCAGGTCCACGTCATAATATCAAATTGTTTTAGAATTACAGTGTTTTATTTTAAAATGAAGTTTGCATTGCCTAAAAGGTTTTTTCACCTTAGTATACAATCACATGGAAAAAAAAAGTGTATGCAGCAAATATATTGACTTTCTTATTCATCAATGCATAAATTAACTTGAATATGATGCATATATATGATTGAAGGGAAATGTCTATTACGAACTGCCTACTACAGACAAAGTTGTGTGTAAAATTTTTTAAAACTGAAATCGTGACTTCACAATTTTAGTTTTAAAAAAGTTTACACATAATTTTGTGTGCACTAATCATTTCCCTACAATTGAAATTATCTAAGTAATTCTAAATTGACCACTAGAGGTTATCTATTTTGGACCCACAACAAATTGTCTTTAACCATCTAATTAGCTCTTATTTTTTCATAATTGTAGTTGACTATGGTAAAACCGTTACCTATGTAATTTCTTCACTGCTTTTGCAATTAATTCCAAAACCGAATATAGCTTTGATATCCAAAATATCTCTATAATCATGATAAGGATTTTGAATGAAACCTCTGATGTAGTCCCTCTCCAATTTTCCCATAAATTACCTCCTTCCTCTTATCCTCATTCCTGTTTTTTTGTGAACCTTTGAATATTTTTACTCCAGGGCAATCTTGTAGTAAAGGATTTTGATATACGAAAGAATGCTAGTAGTGCCTCTTACCGAGCTGTTCAGATGCAGTATAATAAGGTTCAGGTATCAGAAAACTACCTTGAAATCCATCTCTTTTGGGCTGGAAAAGGGACTTGCTGTATACCTAATCAAGGCACTTACGGACCTTCTATTTCAGCCATCAGTGCTAGCCCAGGTAATAAAGTGCAAAAACTGTAGTTTCAAATCAGAACATAGGTACTAGTTTCCTCACATGTTAGTAACCCTGTTATTGACTATCTTATTTTGGTATAGAATTTACACCCACTGTTAGTAACAGACCTCCAAGCAGCAACAAGAATAGGACTGGTTTGATTGTGGGTCTCGTTGTTGGTGTTGGAGTTTTGAGCTTTCTGTCTGTTTTCGTGGTTTTCTGTATTGTTCGAAGAAGAAAACCGCCAACCAATGATGATGAAGGTAAGCCAAAAATCATGTTGCACATACATGATAGTTGTCAAACTTGATTCAGTTTTCTCTACTTGTTAGCAAAATGGAGCTCTTTCCTTTGTGTGTTGCTATATTACTCACTATTAGTGAGGTGGCCTCTACATACTGCATATTAGGTTGAGCAGTGTATCATTTCATGTATACATTGGCATTTTTACCAAAATCTCTTCTATACATGTCTTGGAATAATACACATGCACACACAGACATAAATGACCAGGGAGAAACATAAGTTATGTGGCCAATGAAGCCCCAGGTTATAGGCAAATTTCCACAATTAAGCTTGCTACCAAATCTCCAGCATCAGTCCAACAACTTTCTGTTCTAAAACACGCACATTGATGGTTGATGCTTAGGAAAAGGATAGTTCCTGCATGCAAAAGTTTTTCTGCATTTTATGTTTTAAACGACTCAACCATATCAATTACTAGATAATAGATTCAGTGTTATAGCCTGTGTTTATGTTGAAATTGCAGAGCTCCTTGGAATAGATGCTAAAACATTCACTTTCAATTAGAAGCAAGAAATTACAGAAAAAGTAAATTCTGTATTACCACTGGCTTAACTATACTAGCCTAATCTTATAGTCTCAGGAAAGAGTAATGCCTTGCTAGATACAAGGATTTCCATGTGTAACTAATAGCATAAACAAGCATGGCATCATTAGCAAACATGGAAAACTAGAGGTTCTGGATTTAAATTTTGTTTCAGAACATCGGTGTCACTAGAGTAATGCCTAATTCAGTATTGAACGGGGATTGTTTATAATTGATTTGATTATGTATCTTACATACTTGTTATGTTATGCTTGTAGTGATTTGTCTTACAATAATTTAGAGGGAAGCTTTCCTTCTTGGGTCAGCGAACAAAATTTGCAACTGTATGTATACTATTGTATTTGAAAATTATTAATACTAGTCGCAAACCCGCGCGTTGCGCGAGAAAATTTAATGTTGTAATTTTTTTTTTTTTTTTTTTTTTTTTTGTGAAGTATAAAATGAGAATAGCAGTAGAGACTTATAAGTAATAGTCCCAAATCCATCTCAAAATAATGTGATTATATTGTTATAAATAATATATATTTAGTAAGGTTTTTTTTTTTTTTTTTTTTTTTTTTTTTAAGAATCAATAGTAAGTAAAGAAGTCTATATTTTGATTTTTTTTTTTTTTGCAAGGAAACATGTTGCATTTTACTTTCAATTATTATATATGGTAAGATATTTTGTAACACGTTATAATATAATATAGTGAGATATGCATCAAATAAATCATAATTAGAACATGAAAATAAATCATAATTATTTCAGATTGAAGCTAACATTATTTTGCATTTTAATTTACTCTAATGGATTGAAATCATATGTAGATGTTGTTATTTTTAAAAAATATTTTCTTCAATATTTTGTTGGTACTTTGTAATATGGAACACTTTATGATGGGAGAGTAGTTGCTGTGAAGCAACTTTTTGTAACATGACACCAAGGAAAGAACCAATTCATAGCTGAGATTGCTACTATATCCGCTGTGCAACACCGTAACCTTGTGAAGTTGCATGGATGTTGCATTGAGGGAGATAAACGACTCCTTGTGTACGAGTATCTAGAGAATAAAAGTCTTGATCAAGCATTATTTGGTATGTGAACCCGTCTTTGCTATTTCTCTGTGTGTGTAACTAGTTATTTATACTATATAGATTAAATTTATATGCTTGCATGAGACAGGAAATAGAACTTTGAATCTCAATTGGTTAGCACGCTTTGATATATGCTTGGGAGTAGCAAGAAGTTTATCTTATCTTCATGAGGAGTCACGGCTTCGAATTGTACACAGAGATGTGAAGGCCAATAATATCCTTCTTGACTCTGATCTCATCCCCAAAATATCGGACTTTGGCTTGGCCAAACTTTATGATGATAAAAAGACACACATAAGCACCCGCGTTGCAGGGACCATGTAAGACCCTAGAGTCTTAGCTTGTCACCTTGTCCTTTTGAATTACATAATCCTTTTATTTTATTTTGTTATTTTTTAGCTATGTTAGTACTAAACTCTGCGTGTGATTTTTACTGATATAGTGGGTATCTTGCTCCGGGGTATGCCATGCGTGGGCACCTTACAGAGAAGGCTGATGTGTTTGCCTTTGGTGTTGTGGCTCTTGAGATTGTTAGTGGGAGGCCAAATGCTGACTCAAGCCTGGAAGAAGAAAAGATATATCTGCTTGAATGGGTATGCATAGTATTCTTGCTCTCCATGTATAAGATTGTTATCTTTCTTTAATTGAATGGATTTTTGTTTTTTTGCTCTAAATAAATAAATTAAACTTGGATCTTCTTAAGAGGAAAGTTTGGACGTCCAAAGGAAGCAAAATAAATTTTAATTACTAATTTAGAGTATTTGAAAATAAGCCCACTTTGCACCATAATAGGAAATGAAATGAGTCTCCACACCCAAATCTACCCTAGCAAGAGCCTAGTTTTGTGTGACCAAAATTTTGCAATAGCCTCTTTCAAAGTTATTTTATTAAATTCAAGATAAGACATAAGTTTTATTTTGTTTTGGTTGTTCTTATTTATGCAAAAGTTAGATTCACAAAATGAGCCTTTGTATGAGTTTAGGGGAAAAAACTGGATTTTATTTAGATCCCTTGTAAAACATGATTGTCTTATTCATTCAGACAATTAGAAGACTCATTACCAATATCTTTATACAATATTATGAACACCTAGACTCATTGAAACAGAAAGTATGAATTTGGATTGAATACAATATTATAAAGCTATTCTAATAACACATGTATCTTTCTCAGGCTTGGCAGTTACATGCAAACAACCGTGAAGTAGACCTTGTGGACTCTACATTATCAGAATTTGATGAGAAAGAAGTAAAACAGCTGATAGGAGTATCTCTTCTATGCACTCAAGCATCCCCAACTTTACGGCCATCAATGTCGCGTGTGGTGGGAATGCTTTCAGGAGATATTGAAGTGAGCACTGTAACTTCAAGGCCAGGATATTTGACAGATTGGACATATGATGATATAACCAATGTATTGAGTGAGGTTGCAACTATAGGAACCGATACTAGCTATTTCAACTCATCATCAGCAAGTACAAGCATGGTGGTTGCTGCAGAAAATTCAAAAGCGATTGAATCTAAACCTATGCTTGGTGAGATTATTAGTGAGGGTCGATGAGAATTATTTGTTATTTTTCTTCAAATTTTATCTGAGTGTGTAAATTGAAGAACTTTTTGTGTATTATTCAATTCCTAACTGTATACGTATTTAAATAATCATATATGTAAATTGCTTGGCATGAATTTTGCAATTTTCCTATTGCGAGTTTGACATCATAATTTGTTACATTTTTTTGGAAGAAGCGTAGTTTGTGTCATGTTGTGATTGAAACATTATCATACGTAAGGCACCATTCAAGAGGTTGTACAAGCGTTTCACGCGGAGATTTATTTATTTATTTTTTTTTTGGTTCGGTTTTCTCTATTTTTATTTTTTAATTTTAACTTTAATTTTTTTTACATCTACTAGTTGAAGTTAGGGATGGCAATAACCTGTTAGTACAAATTATTTATACCCATCGTGAAGTTATTTTTTTATTTTTTTGATGGGAAGATTAAAAATTTTCATTAATGAAATGATAAATGTTCTACATCATGAGCTAAAGCCATGTAATCTTATACTAGGTATAGTTCTTAACTAAAAAAGAATAACTATTTCACTTATCTACTCATCATTGTGAAATGGCAAGAATGTGAAAATAGTATAATATATAGGGTAAAATGCAAAATTCACTCTTTAAGTAGGGAAGGAGATAAGTAACAGGGGTCGAGCCGGGGAGGTGGGTGGTGAGAGGGAGCAAATGCCCACCCAACTCCTCCTAAAAATCCTCAGATATGCTAATATCTAAAAACCTTCTTTTTTTTTTTTTCTTTTTTTTGGTTAAGATCTAAAAACCTTCTTAAAACTCAAATGCTTTGCCCCCTCTCAGCCTAGGAAAATAAAATTAAAAAAGGAAGTCTACAGTTAGTATAAAATTACCCGGTTACTGAAAATAAGGGGGAAAAGAATTCCTTGACACAATAAAACACCTAAGTGCCAAAGCCTATATGAGTATATCAATATTCCTCGAAAATTGTATACATATCACTCTACTAGGGGTGTCAATTTGGGTTAACGTGTCAGGTTTGTGTCATGTTGAGGCAGGGGTATTCAACTAAATGGCTCAACCCTAACCCGACCCATTTAATAATCGTGTCATGATCCTTTAACCCTAACCCGACCTGTTAATAAAGCGGGTTGACCTGACCCAACCCATGACCCGCTTAATAAACAAGTCATGTTGGGTTAACATGAATGTAACACAACCCACTTCAACCTACATAATATTAAATATAACATCCATCTAAAAATATTTTTTTTACATCCCAAGAGTAGTGCATACACTTCAAGTCTTCAACCCACATTCAAAATAATATTATTCAATAAAAATATAACATTCATCTAGAAATAAGTTCTTTACACTCCAAAATAAGTGCATACACTTCAACTCAAATTCAAAATAACATAGTTCAACAAAAATAAAATAGCATAGTTCAACAATTATCATCCATAGATTCTAGTTTATAAATTATCTCAATAAACTCACTTGCAAGATATGCAGACGGTGTCCAATACTAATACAAACACACACACACACACACACACACACACACACACACACACACACACGCCACAAGACAAAAGTTACAACTGTGGCCTTAATCAACAATTAATATATCTCATATATTAATAATAGCACATGGGTTCAAAGTATATAGAACAAAAACATTAAGTAGAAAAAATTACTGTAGAATTTTGAAATACAAAGAAAACGGTTTTCTTTAATTCTAAAACTTACTAAACACATTAGAGATAGAGAGAGAGTGAGAGAGAGAGAGAGCAATAACTGGTTTGAGACTTTGAGTTTGAGAATTGGGCGTGATACTATATGATAGTAAAGTGAGTAGTACGGCTAAAATAAAATAAAAATCAAATTAGATATTTATAAAAAGGTTTAGAGATTTAGGGTTTGTAGGGTTTAGAGATCTAGGGTTTGTAAAGTTTCAATTTCCAATTATATCCCTTGTAAGTTTTTGTAATTACTCACTTTTCTTTTTAAATTTAAAATATATATTAGATATAAAAGGTATTTGAAAAATCTAAAATAAAATGAATATTTATTTGTTATACGAGTTAAACAGGTTGTGTTAAATGGGTCATTTCGGATTGACACAAATAAATTGACATGTCAAACGTGTCTATTGCGGGTTACGCGGGTTAACCCACTTATGACACGTTTCTTATCGTGTCGCTTTCAGGTCGACCCATTTTTGACCCAAACCCATTAAGGCCCAACTCTAACCCACAAAAATCCGTGTCGAGTTCGTGTCGTGTTCGCGGGTTGGGTCGAACATTGACACCCCTACACTCTACCATGTTTGCTTTTAAAATAAATATAGAATTCAACCTTTCATTTTCTATTATTGTTTATTTAATAATTATTTTCTCAATTTAATTTATGGAACCAAATTAGATGCATAAATTTTATGTATTAAGATTAATCTCTTAACTTTTAAAAATCAATTAAATAGAGTTTTTGCAAGAAACTCGCTAGTAATTTGGTCAAGATTTTTTCTCCTCCAATAGGAGCGTTCCTTCTCACACACGGTGAGCCTTTCTTCTCTTGTCCCTCTTGGTTCATACCCAGAGCGAGAAGAGACCCGGTACCCTTTTGTGGCCGTCGAGTGTGGAGGAAAAAGAAAGTAGACCATACGGAGACTGGATGAAAGCCGGGTCTCGGGTGCGAGGTGACACAGCAAACGGCACCGAGGGAAGCTCACGCCACCGGCAGGGTGAGCCAAACGTCCAACCCGATACGACGGAGAGGACAGCTAGCACTAAGCGCACCATCAATGCAGTAACGGAAATACCGAAAAATCAGGAGAAGATAATGGCGAGTCCGACAAATACGTTACCGAATCTTCAACGAGATAGGTTCAAGTTACACCTGGTGTAACTTGACAAGAGTTACACCATTTGTAGACCGTAGATTTGTAATTGATCTAATGGTTAAAAAAATAGTATTAAATGCTAATTGACTTACACCTTATTCACTTAATTAATAGCAATTTTGTTTCTCTCTCCTTATTTATTATTTAAAACATTTTACATATATTCCTTTTTTTTGCCAATGACTTTACAAATATATTTGCAATACTTTTTTTTTTTTTTGGGTTGCGTTCGTACTATTTTTTTTCTTCTTTTAAGCCGGTCATAATCTTATAGTGAATCTGGGCTAACCCTGGTGCAATTGCTCCCTTCTCTTTTGGCTCTCTGCTAGGCACTTAGCTCCTCCTCATGGGCTGGGTTGAGAGTAAGAGATGGGTGGACTTCTTCAACCCAGATTCACAATCTGTGGAATGGGCTACACCATGGTTGAAGACGGCTGAGAATTTTTTATTATGTAATAACACCAATGTGACAAGAGATTCCCTACAACGAATCAACATAGAATAAGATGTGATGATGGATTATTTAACAGCTTGCTTCTCCGAAATAAGCCTGCACATATGACAAACTTGTGCAGGTAGGAACTATTAAATGAGCATGAAATGGCTAAGAATATTGTGCAGTTTCGCATACCTTTGCTCTCTCAATTGGATTTACGTTAGCATTGGCAGAAATTGTTAATGATCTGAGGCAGAGAAAAGAGTGTCTATGTACAAAACCCTTGTAAACTAAAAAGAAATTGTACACTAATTTTATTGATTCCGTGTACAGTGTCAAATCCTTTTTTTTTTTTTTTTAACCTTCTTTTCAATTTTTCACCACAATGAAGTAAGATTGATTTCTGGTTTTGGACGCTGGTGTTTAAAATGTGATCCCTAATAAGATCTGATGTAACCTTTTTCCCATATAAGACTTGGAAAGATTTTACAGATTTTAATTCGCATGTGTCACTTTTCCTTCTTCAACTCAACTTTCCAAAATTTCAACTGCATCTTTGAGGGATTTGAGTGATGGAGGAGAAAGAGAGAGCAGAGAAAAACGTATATTATGGAGGAGAGAGAGAGAGAGAAAGAGAGAGAGAGAAACGTAGACCCTTTTTTTGGTTTAGAGATAGGTATGGAAGGTAATAAATAAGGGATAATTAATGAGATTATAATTAGAATATTATCATTAATGAGTGTCTTTTTTAACCGTTGGATCTACTTAAATCCAATGGTTTAGAAAAGGTGTAACTCTTTAGAGTTACACCAGGTGTAACTTGAACCCATCTCATCTTCAACAGTCAACTGCGCATTTATCCTCTCCATGTACGCTACAGTCTGACCCACACATCACGGAGGAACCGAATATTGCACCATCAAGCCCCATTAATATGGTGACCGAAAATCAAGTAAGTGAATTGTTTAGTGTTCCTATCAGTTATGAGATGACTAAAAATACGGATGGGTTTCTTTCTCCTAGTCCACGTGAACAGGACCATGCAAAACATGCAACACCTACAGCCACGTGGAAAAAAATTTTAAGGCCAAGTAAAATTGCATGCACTGAGATGCTATTGTCAAACCTATTCCAGTGGGGACCAAGAGACAGTTTGATCAAACAGAAGCCATTGAAGTTCAGGATGAGAGTTCGAGTAGTAAACGGCTTAAGGGTGAGGCTGGACCAACACAACCTAGCTATACAACGATAGAGGCTGCGTCCCAGCCCCGCCAAACGCAATGATCATCCTAAGTTGAAACTGCCGAAGGCTTGAGAATCACCAGACAGTTGAAGTCCTTGCCAAATTGCTGAGGAAAAAAGTTCCCACAATTTTGTTTTTCATGGAAACAAAATTGACAGTGAGAGATGTAACCAATTAAATCCGAGTTGGGTTTTCCTTCGATGCTGGCTGTTTCCAGTGAGGGTCGTCGCGGGGGATTGGGCTTGTTGTGGAAGTCTGAGGTGGTAGTTGACACTCAAACGTACTCCCCACACCACATTGATGCGCAGGTCCTTGGTCAGCCAAGCCAACCTTGGAGACTCACGGGCTTTTATGGTTACCCGGAAGAGCAAATGAAACCCGAAACTTGGAGACTCCTTAGACACTTATATTCCCAGTCAGCTAGTCCATGGGTATGTATCGGTGACTACAACGAGATTATCAGCTCCGAGGAAAAATATGGCAAACACCCCAAGCCACTCCCTCCCATGGTTGAGTTCAGGAACACTCTACTTCATTGTGGGCTGATTGACCTTGGTTTTAGCGGGTACCCATATACGTGGCGGAATGGTCGGCCCGGCGAGGCTCTCGTAGAAGAAAGGTTGGATAGGGCGTGTGCAACTCTTGGCTGGTCTGAACTGTTCCCAACAGCGAAGGTGATTCACTTGACTGTCTCATACTCTGACCACAACCCATTACTACTGGACACATCACCATCTACCCCAAACCACCACCGTCGACACCATATCCAGAGATTTGAAGAGAAGTGGGTGTCTCATCCTGAGTGCGAAGCAAAAATCCGTGAATCTTGGACTCAAGCTCAAACATCGGGTAGCCCAAAGCACTGCTTGTTCGAAAAAATAAAGAAATGCTGATCGGACCTTGTGGCTTGGAGCAGAATTGCCTTCGGTAACACCAAGGACCACTTAGACCGAAAACAAAAAGAGCTGGAGGAGTTGGTAGAGAATGGTTATGGGCTGAATATGGACACCATCAATGGCCTGAAAAAGGAAATTAATGACCTATTACACCATGAAAAGGTGTTTTGGAGGCAGCGTTCTAGGGCCATATGGCTTCCGATAGGGGACAAGAACACAAGAATTTTCCATCAAAGAGCAAGCCAAAGAAGAAGGAACAATAACATTGATGGCCTGCATGACAGAGAAGGGACGTGGCAGACTGGTCTGGATGGTGTGTCCAGGATTGCCGAGGAATACTATATGGAATTATTTACATCTACAAACCCAAATAACATGGATAGGGTGTTGAACATTGTAGACAAGGTGGTGACTGATCACATGGCCAACTCTTTGACTCAACCGTATTCTGAGGAAGAGGTGAGGGTAGCACTATTCCAAATGCATCCTTCAAAAGCACCGAGATCGGATGGTATGTCTCCTTTCTTTTTCCAAAAATACTGGCATATCGTTGGGCATGATGTTACTTCAACTGTTTTATCTGTTTTGCACTCTAAGAGGTATTTGAAGAAAATGAATTTTACACATATTGTACTCATTCCCAAAAAGAATGACCCACAATATATAATGGAGTTTCGTCCCATTTGTTTGGGTAATGTTGTATCTTGGATTATATCCAAAGTACTTGCTAATCGGATAAAATCCATTTTACCCAATGTTATATCTAACTCTCAAAGTGTTTTCATTCCTGGTAGACTTATCACAGATAACACAATTGTTGCATTTGAAATGCTCCATCGGATGCGGAATAGGAGGAAAGGCAAAACAGGCCACATGGCGGTGAAATTGGACATAAGTAAAGCATATGATAGAGTGGAGTGGGGCTTTCTCAGACAAATAATGCTAAAACTTGGACTCCCGGAACAATGGGTTAATTTGGCCATGGAAACAATGTGCACAGCTTCTTACTCGATACTCATCAACAGGGAACCGAAAGGATTCATAACCCCATCTCGAGGCATAAAGCAAGGTGACCCCTTATTCCCATATCTTTTCCTTCTATGTGCTGAGGGGCCATCTTCCTTGATTAGGAATGTAGCGGACACCAATAGATTGAAAGGAATACACTCTTGCTGGGGTGGTGTCTATATCTCCCACCTCTTATTTGCAGACGATAGTCTATTATTCTCTGAGGCCAAGCTTGGTGAAACCTGTCAATTAATGGACATCCTTGCACTATATGAGGCGGCTTCGGGTTAGGCCATTAATAGACAAAAAACTACCCTTTTCTTTAGCCCAAATACTAGTCGAAGGGAGAGGGAGGAAATACAAAATTTATTGGGAGCACAAGTCATGAATAATTGTGAAAAATACTTGGGGCTACCTATGGTGGGAGGTAAATCCAAAGTGAGCACTTTTAAGGAGCTCCAAGAGAGAATAACAAAAAGGGTATTGGGTTGGAAGGAGAAAACCATATCTAAGACGGTGGCTCAAGCAATTCCCACCTATTCAATGAGTATTTTCAAAATCCCCAAGAAGGTGTGTGAGGGAATTAATTCGGTGATGGCTAAATATTGGTGGGGGCAAACTTGAAGTGAGGAAAAAATACATTGGATAAATTGGGGTCGCTTGTGCAACCCAAAAAACAAGGAGGGATGGGATTTAGAGATATCCATGCATTCAACCTTGCTATGCTAGCCAAGCAAGCCTGGCGCTTAGTTACTGGAACTCACTCTCTTTTATTGGGTTTACAAGGCGAGTTACTTCCCACAGTGCTCCTTTATGGAGGCTAAGATAGGGGGCAACCCATCATTTGTTTGGCGCAGCTTGCTAGCAGCTAGGGACCTCATCACTGAAGGAACAGTGTGGCAGATTGGTGATGGCCAGAATATAGATGTTCGAAGACAAAAGTGGCTGTCCAACCCCCCACTCTTCAGACCAAAAGCAGACACAAATCTGAAGGTGGGGGACCTCATTGACGAACATACTAAGCAATGGAAGAGGCAGTTGATCTATTCCACCTTCTCGCAGTCCACAGCGAAGGAAATTTTGAGCATTAAGCTTGGCAACCTACAGTCAAGAGATAGGCTTCGGTGGAAGGAGAATAAAATCCAAGAGTTCTCGGTCAAATCAGCATATCAGGTAGCTCTTCGCTTAAACAGCGATGAGGTGGTCGAACACTCACTGGCTTGGGAAGACAAGAAGCTTTGGAACAAGGTATGGAAGCTAGGGGTACCACCGAAGGTTCGAAACTTTGTGTGGAGGGCTTGCTCTGATATACTACCTACTCGGGCTAATCTATTTCGAAGGAAGATACCAATCGATCCACTCTGTACAATTTGCGGCCAAGTTGATGAAACGGTTACTCATGCACAGTGGGAATGTCCTCTAGCTCGAAATGTATAGGCATTGGTAAGAGGTAAACTGCAAAAGTGTGGAGCGGCGGCACTGAACTTTCACCTCCTCGCTAGACAGATGGTGGCTAAGCTCATGGGACCTGAACTGGAGCTGTGGACAATGGTGGCTTGGTCTATATGGAATGCGAGGAATAGGTACCACTTCGAAGTGAAGCAGTCCCAGCCAAGTGATATTCTCTAAGGCCCCACTTCGCTGCTACAAGACTATCAGAGGCTACACCGAAGCCTTGCTCGACCCTAAGCACCTGAGTGTGCTATGCTGCTTTGTAATACGTTGGGTTTGTTTTTTCCCTATTGAACTCAATGTACTGACAGGAATCCAAATCTTCTGTCCCACTTTTCCTGCTCCACTCTATACTCCACCAATAAAAGATTGCCACGTGTTAACATAATTAATTAAACACTATCATTGACTTATTAATATTATCATTATTAATTAATGGTAGTATTTAATTATTAGGTGAATACGTGGCAAGCTTTTAATGGAGGAGTATAAAGTGGAGCAAGAAAAGTAGGACAGAAGATTTGGATTCTACTGACAGTAAGTCACCATATACATGCATGCTTTGTAATACGTTGGGCTTCTGTCCCTTTACTTCAATATATTTCTATCTTCACAGTAAAAAAAAAAAAGATTAATCTCTTAATTTTATTTTTAGTAACTATGAATCATTTATTTTTGTTTCTTTATTTTAATGATATGAAATATACTTATTAAAACTATAGAGAATCTTGGGCATAATAATGAGAGTTCAAATCGAATTCTAAATAAACTTGTATCAAGGTAGATTATGTTTTATGTTTATATCAAATTTTATATGACAATTATAGTTGTTTACAATTGTCTATTTATTTTGTTATTAATATTAATCAATATTTTTTTGATTATTTTTTTAATATTGTCTTTCAACCTTGCATCCTCAAGATAGATATATATATATATATATTTTTTTTTTTTTTTGAGGAAACCCTCAAGATGGATTATGGTTTATGTATTTTGTTTTCTTATTACTAGCTGTTGGCCCGTGCTTTGCACAGGTGTTTTGATTTGTAAACATTAATTTTCACATAAATTTCCCTTAAAAATTATAATATGAATTATTAAATGGTTGGGTTTCATTGCTTAATTGAAGTTTGTATATGTTACATTTGAACCAAATCAATTAGCAGATAAAATAATATTTCAATTGTTGATGATCTCTTTCTTTCTTATTGAGTGACCTTTAATTACATACTCTTTTCTATAGTTAGTGGAAACTTTTAAACACACAAAGACAAATACATGCTTAAGAAATTTCTATATAAATTATTAAAAAAACAAACATGCGCGCACATATATATGCACACAGACAAATGATGAGCAAATGGTTGAAAGCCATTTTTGCATTATCTAGATTTTAAATTTTTTATACTCTGTAATTATAATAACGTAAAAAAAAAGTATGCTTCGTCACCACAATTATAATACAGTAGAAAATTATACTTCCAAGAATTATTAAAATTTGTAACTGACAACATTGGCAAGTCTATTGTGTTTATACGACCAAGTGAGATTAAAGAATTCTTTCCTATAAACTAACCATAATTTGTTGTCCTTTCTTAATGATTAGTCCTTCAACATTGGCAAGTCTATTGTGTTTATATGACTAAGGGATTCCCTAATGACTTGTTTGGTCTCATCCATGTCAGTGTTTAAAAAGTAATAAAAATAATAAAATACATGTTCAAAGCAAAGCAAAGGGCATGCTTAACGTATTGAGACAATTATGCATCACATATCTAAAAGTAATTTCACCAAATACATGCCATGCAACAATCACAAAAATAGAAACACCAAATATTTTGAGATTTTTACTAACATAATAAGCCAAAGTTTACTAAAATTCATTGGAACGTTTTTTTTTTTCCAACGGCACATATTTGGTACACCGAAGGTTAAAGAGAGTGTGAGAGCTATGGCTTTTACTATACTCGAAAGAGTACCCATTTGTTATGCCGATTTAACCTGCAATGTCTCAAATTATAACACACACACATTTATATATATATATATATATATATATATATGAATGAACTAAAAAACTTGGCCGATGTATTGAACATTTGAACTTGTAATCCAAAGTTAGGTTTTAAAAACCGGTACGGTGAAAGAATCGAAAAAGGGACTAGTTACCGGTTTTCTGGTCCAACTAGGGTCTGACCAATGGTCAAATCGGTGACGTCATAAATAATTTAATTAATAATTTTTTAAACTATATAAATATTAAATAATGATTAATATATTTAATTTTTATAATGTTAATAATTTTTCACAACTTATATAATAAATATCATTTAAATATTAAAGGTAATTTACTATATTTGTTCACAAATATGGTTAAAATGCTAAAAGAGGCACACATATAGCTACAGGACTTTCTAAGCTCCACCGAAAAGGGAAAAGAGATAAAGAATAAATAAATAAATAAAAAGATCCACCCCACTTCAGTTACTTCTCCCAGCCATTACTAACAATTAACAAAGTAATCCTATCCAAAAAAAAAAAAAAAAAAAAAACCCTAACAAAGTAACAATTTAACACCCACCCACTTTTTTTATGACATATCATTTGCTTCTCCCAAGTCCCAAGACTCCCAACCTTTCTACTTTCCTAATAGAAATCCATTAGAATCCAAATTGGCAATTTCCCATAACCTCTCAATCGTCTCTCTCTCTAATCTATCTCTCCCTCTCACCTTTCTCTGCCATGCCTGTCCATCTCTCTGCAACATATCAATTATTAATAGTTCAAACTTCATACCAAAATACCTTCCTCCACCCTTCTCATGTTGCTTCTCTTACCTCCTCTCCAAATTTTATTTTACTTGCAGATTTGAAAACTTCGTTCACCAAATCTCATTTACAACAGATCTCAGATTCCCAAAATGAGGAAGAGAAATCATTCACTCCCATCATCCACAGAGACAAAGTAACTGCTGCACCAATGAGAGAGGCCGAATGGGGAAGAAATCAAGAGAAACAAAGTCATTTTCTTTGTATTTTGCAAAACCGGTTCAACCATACCGGTTCCCGGTTTTATGGTTAAATTGGCTAGTTTTTTATTATTTCTAGTTTTAGATGATTTTTGGTTTTTAGCCATAATCGGTTCAGATTATGGCCTGTTCTCGGTTGAACCAGTTGGATTGGCCGATCCGATTTGGTTTATAAAACCATGCAAAATACCCCCTAAACCTAAAAAAGTTCGAAATACCCCCAAACCCTAAAATATGACCAAAATACCCCAAAAACCTAAAAAATTACCGAAATACCCCCAAAACCTAAAAGACGATAGAAATGCCCTCGTAACCTAAAAAAATGACCGAAATACCCTTAGAATCTAAACAATGACTAAAATAACCTCAAAACCTAAAAAATTACCGAAATTCCCTCAAAACCTAAAAAATGACCGAAATACTCTTAGAACATTTAATTTGTTGAAAATACCCTTGAAACATCCAAAATACCCAAAACCTCTATTTTGGTAATTTTAGATGTTTCAGGTGTATTTTGGTCATCTTATAGGTTTAAGGGTATTTTGGTCATTTTTTAGGTTTCAAGGGTATTTCGTTCATTTTTTTAGGTTTTGGGGGGAATTTTGGTCATTTTTTACGTTTTAGGGGGTATTTCGGTCATTTTTTAGGTTTAGGGGGTATTTTGGTCATTTTTTAGGTTTCAGAGGTATTTTAGTCATTTTTTAGGTTTCAGAGGTATTTGGGTCATTTTCTAGGTTTAGGGAGTATTTTATTAATTTTTAGGTTTTGGAGATATTTTGGTCATTTTATAGGTTTCAGAGGTATTTTGGTCATTTTTAAGGTTTCAGTGGTATTTCAGTCGTTTTTTAGGTTTTGTAGGTATTTCGGTCATTTGTTTGGTTTAGGGGGGTATTTTGGTAATTTTGTAGGTTTTAGGGGTATTTCGGTCATTTTTAGGTTTATGGGATATTTTGGTAATTTTTTTAGGTTTCAGGGGGTATTTTGGTCATCTTTTAGGTTTTGAGGATATTTCGGTCATTTTTAGGTTTTGGGGGTATTTCAAACATTATTTAGGTTTAGGGGGTATTTTGGCCATTTTTTAGGTTTTGGAGGTATTTTGGTAATTTTTTAGGTTTGGGGATATTTTGCTCATTTTAGAGATTTTGGGGCTCTTTTGGTCATTTTAGTGGTTTTTGAGCATATTTTGGTGATTTTAGAGATATCGTAGGTATTTTGGTCATTTTAGAGGTTTTATAAGTATGTTGCTCATTTTAGAGATTTTGGGGATATTTTGGTCATTTTAGTGGTTTTTGAACATATTTGGTGATTTTAGAGATATCGGGGGTGTTTTGGTCATTTTAAAGGTTTTATGGGTATTTTGCTCATTTTAGAGATTTTGGGGATAATTTTGGATGTTCAAGGATATATTGGTAATTTTGGAAGTGTAGGGGTATTTGGGTCATTTTAGATATTTTGGAGGTCAAGAGGGTATTCAAGTAGTTTTAGAGGTATGTGGGTCATATTGGGTTAAATTGGTGGGTTACTAATCAAATGGGTTGGGTTGGTAATGGGTAATTAATTTATATATAAACGGGTCATAAAAGAATAAATGGGTAATTACACACCCAACCCATTTATGACCCAACCCGCCCATTTGCCACCCCTAACAGAGAGATACCAATTCAGATACAAAGTTCTTGGCAATTTCATATACCATATTAGTTAGAAAAATGGAAAAAAATGGTACGAAAGAAAAATGTTAAAAGGATAGAAAATATTTGTATTTTTCACCAAGCGTGTTTTAGTGAAGATGATGAAAAAGTAGAAGGATAGAGACATAAAACACCTTCAACCAAACACACTATTAGAACCATGTTTTGTTGGGAGGATGGAAAATGTTGAAAGATAGAAAAATTGAAAGATAAAAAATATTTTAATTTCCCATAATGTGTGTTTGGTAAGAGGGATGGCAAGGTGGAAGGATAGAAATTAATTTATTGTTACGTCCTAATTATAGTTTGAAATGGTGGGGAAAAAGGATTAATAATGTCTTTTAAATCTCACATACATTTTCATTTTTATTTCCATTTTTCTTTTAATTTAGGAGGACAAAGAGTGAGGCCCATCGCTAAAAAATTGGTTTGACTCTTTTATTTGTACTTAGTTTTCATTTTTAGTGTTCAAAAAAGAGACTTTGAATACAAAAAAAATGAATACATCTTTTTACCGTTTTCATTTTCACTAAAAAGGAATTGAAAAAAACTCAAAGTTTGTGTTGAATTTTTAATTGAAAAGTGAAAAATGAAAAAAAAAAAAAAAAAAAAAAAGACAAGAAAATTTGTGCCAAACATAAAGAGAAATGATATGTCCACAACATTTTTACAACAAATCTTAAGTGACAGGTTGTTACTAGTTATTATTGTTGGGGTAAAAAAGTAATCTTAGTATTTGGTTCAAATTTAAATCAATAACAACTAACCATCTATGATTTGTTGTGAAAATATTGTAAAAATGTTGTGGACGTAGCACGTCTCAAACATAAATGAGTTGGAAATGAAAAATGAATACAAGATTTGAGAAAGAGAAAATGAGTAAAACACTAAGTTTTAGCGCGTCCATATGTAAAACACTCATACTCATCATTTTCTATCCACCCAAATTTCCACCTTGTTAGGACATATGTGGAACATGTTAAAAACATGTCATATAGAATTAGCTAATCTTTTGACAAAATGCACTTTACTTGTAATTGGATAGATCTAGGATGTGTTTAATACTTCAAGAAACAAGAGTTCAAGTCCAAGTATTGAAGCCATGCAAATCTGTTCAAGAATCAAGTAAAGAAGTGATATTCATTAAAGTTCGACAAATAGCTCGACAGCTGTATCTATCAAGAATTTTGAAATTTAGATTTCCAGATCTGTTTTTCACGCATATCCAAGCTATGTGTTTAAATTTTCTTTTCTCACAACCCTAGACATATATAAGGATTATTTTAAGGGTCGTCATGAGGTTGTTGCACTTGTTGTTACATGCATATTGTGACCGGAGACAATCTGCCATAGTTCATCTTTTTCTTGAAGAAGCTACTGCGTTTGTACGTCGTAGGGTTTTGTAACCAATGAGCTTCTTGATCTTCATCGTGTGGATGAACTGAAGAACTTTGCAGCCAACATCTTTCTCAAGTTGGTGTGTTAGTCACGTACTGGGATCCGTGCATCGATTGGTTAGTCATGTACTTGGAACCGTGCATTGAAAGGAGAGATTATCACTACATTACAAGTCCAATTGTGTATTGGGGTAAGGGTTCAACTGTAGGTTGGTATAAGGTATTGGGATTCCTTTACTTGTAACTGCTTATTTTGATAATAATGGATTCTCGGAAGTGGTGACCTTAAATTCACCCGGTGGAGTTTTGCCTCGGTAGTTTTCCCCATTCGTAAACAATCACCCGTGTCAAATTTAATTTCCGCTGCATTTAGTTATTTGGTGATTTGTTTGTGCTACCACGCGTATTGTATGTTAAATTGACTTAATTAATTCACTTGGCTAATTAATTGGTTAATTTACCTAAGTGGTCAATACATTCTTGGCCTATCACACCCAGCCAAACAATGGAAAACTCACACAGCCTTCTCATTTCATTTTCGTTCCATAGTTTTCCATCATCCATCTTTTCCACCTCGCCATACAGGCTTGCATCTGCTTGTTCTAGTTTTTTTTTTTTTTTAAATAGATTGTTTAGCACATTATTGGACTAAAAGTTTATGTTTTAGATAATAATGTGTAGCCCTGTGCATATGCACAAATATATTTAAAAACAATCACAATTATACGGTATAAATTATACACTTTTTTTAGAAGAGATTCAAATTATACATGGTATTAGCTTACACTTTTTTTAAACCATACATTTCTAAAATATGTAATGGTTTCTTATCATCTATATATATATATATATATATATAAAACCGAAACCTTTGACTTTTTATTGACCTCTCTAGAGCTTGCCATATCATTATTATTATTTGGCGAAAATACACTGTTGGTCCCTAAAGTTTACCGACTGAGTGCTTTTGATCCCTGAAGTTTTAAATGAGCATTATTGTTCCCTAAAGTTTAAAAAATAAGTGCTATAAGTCCTCCCGTTAACTTCTGTTAGTTTCTTTGCTTATGTGTTTAATGGAGCGGTGACAAGTCATTTTTTTATTCACATGACAACTATTTTATTAATAAAAAATTACACATCAGATTCGAAGCAACCCATTTGTATTACCCACCTAGTTCAATCAAGTCTAATGGATCTCTCGCTCAAGTTCCTTGGAAGTCTAATGAAAACCTCCAAACGTGGAATTTTTTTTCCATTTAGCGTTAATTTTCTAAGAATATCGTTAGTTGTCAGGTTGCAAAACAAACTAGAAAACTAGCATCTCGAGTTTTTAAAACTCGAGTTCAATTAGAAGTCGAGTTTTTAAAACTCGAGACCCAAGCGGAGACCCAAGCGGTGGCATCCGATGTGGGAAAAAAATTCCATGTAGAACTCGAGTTTTAGAAACTCGAGTTCCACCATTTTTTTTTCAGATCAGCCTTTGTCTTCTTCTTTCAGTGTATCTCAAACCCTCAAACGCAAACGAAGGCAACCCATGTCTCCAAGAACACAAGCAGTGACACCCACCAACTCTTCCATTAGAACATCGTTGAGACCCAAGCGGAGACCAACATCGCCGACGAAATCACCGACGTTTGAAAGCATATGAGCATCAGCCACGATCCGAGCCGCTCCTCGGTCCTGTCGTCGACGTTGCCGCCGCAAGCGACGCAGAGTGACTTCGTCTCTGTTCGTCGTCAGATCGTTCCTCTGTTCTTCATCGTCAGATCGTTCTTCCTGTTCTTCTTCAGGTTTGTTGTTCTTCAAGTACCAAAATCGACGAACCCAAATCTCCCTAACCCAGGAGCGATGGAGGCAGCAGCGGTGAAGCTCCAAGCGAAGGTTTTTCTTCTTTGGGTCTTTGGTTTGATGAATTTTTGTTGTTTGATGATGTTTTTCTTCTCTGGGTTTGTTGATGAATTCGTTGTTTGATGATGTTTTTCTTCTCTGGGTTTGTTGATGAATTCGTTGTTTGATGATGTTTTTTCTTCTCTGGGTTCTTTGACGATGTTTTTTCTCTGGGTTCCTTGTCTGGAATTTGCTTTAGAACCTCATCATCCGAAAGCTGTGTAAAAAAGGTTTTTGCCTAAGAAAATCGAGTCTTAGAGACTCGATTTTGATTTTGTACAACTCGAGTCCCTGAGACTCAAGATCTATGTGGCATTTCCTGACATTTCCTTTCCAAGTCATCAAGTACAAAGCGAGTTTGTGAGACTCGAGTTTTAAATAGAACTCGAGTTTTTAAAACTCGAGATGCTAGTTTGCTAAAACATTTCAAACGTATGTTAACTTACTATATTGCCCTCCTTTACAATGCTAGAAGCCAAATATCCCCTCCAAACGTGGTCTGGTCACCAGCCTTCTTTTTTGTCGTTGTGATCTCTCCAAGTTGCTTGTCAAGACTGCAACTCTAACTAATGCAAAAGCGTTGTCCCTAGGAATTTTACGACCACCTCTTTATTCTTGGTTTGTACTTCATCTTTGATGATATTTTGTAGTTAACTTTAACTTTACACCATCTTCTAGGTTGTAGAATAATCCCACCGAATCAAGATCTAAAGCCCTAACTAGAAAATAGAGTGGATAGATTCAAAATTAACCTCAATTACAAGATTACAATTACTGGGTAGATCCCCATTGTGCAAAGTTGATCTCTTGACAAATAATTATAATTAAATCACTCTTTTAGGCTGAGCCTTCTTGATCTTGCAACGCAAATCATTGGACTTTGGGGTTCCTTTCGCTTCGCAGTTTTCTTTTTTCTATTCTTTCTCTTCTGCTTGTTGATCATGAAGCTCAATAACGGGCGAAGGAGACTCGACAGAAACTGGTTTGAATTGGGTGGGTAATAGAAATAGGTTGCTCCAATGTGTAATTTTTTATAGATAAAAGGGATTTTTTTTTTAAATAACTATAAAACCCAAACTATATTATTAGTTAGCTAAGGTTTGAAACTATTTTGGTTTCTAACAATTCGAGTCCAGAAGACTCGATTTTGGGGTTATAAAATCGAGTATATTGAACATTATTAGTTAGCTAAGGTTTGAAACTATTTTGGTTTCTAACAATTTGAGTCCAGAGGACTCGATTTTGGGTTATAAAATCGAGTATATTGTACTCGGTTTGCTATTGTGCCAGCAGCTGAGACGTAGGCCCAGAAATCAAGTTCATTGGACTCGTTTTGGTTTAAAGGAAATCAAGTCCATTGGACTCGATTAAGTTAAATGGAAAACGAGTCTTTTGACCTCGATTTCCTTTTCGGCAAGTGTAGATCGCACTCAAAAACACCACTCACAGTATCAGAAGTTCAAAAACACCACTCACAGTATCACTCTCAGTCGCATTCCCTCTCACTCTCATTCCCTCTCGCTCCGTCGCCGTCGCTGCAAAAACTGAAGTTCAAAAACACCACTCACAGTATCACTCTCAGTCGCATTCCCTCTCACTCTAAAAAGGGAAATATTGAATGAATGGATCGTAAATTGTAAAATCTTACGATTTCTACCCCTTCTAAAGAAGATATTAATCGTAGATAAAATGGAATTTCCACAATGATTGCAAATCCTTCTAATGGAATTTTAGAATGCAAATTCTTGTTGTACCCAAAAAATGGATTTTGTTTAGAATCATTAGCAGAAATTATCAAATAATTTTGTTGATACATTGTAGTAATTAAGTGTTTTACAATCAGTAAACTAGATTTATTTTCATAACCTATATTTTCCAACAACATGTATCTATTTAAACCATGACCATGAGCAAGTGCATAACTATATTCCCGAAAGATAAGTGGGTATAGGAAGTCGTGTTGCCAAAATCTATCAAGTTCTAAATATCCTTGAAATTCCTTCATTTAAAACTAGATGGGGATAAGGGATTTCTTTTGGGTTATTAAATGACACATAGTATGATACAGTCAAAACAGGATATTATAGTAAGAAATAAATAGATTTATACCCCAGAATCAGATAAGACTTAGCCTCTCCTTTTCCATCTAATTTAATTGGTTTATGTTCATTCGAGGATAACAAGATGGTTAGAAATCCTTTATTTGTTCAACCCAATCGCTCTTTTGATTTTGGAAAAAAAGGATTTTTATCTTTATCAATAGACTGCTTTTTCTACACATTTACCCCCACACTCTAATGGAGAATAGCTACTAATAATTAGGATTTAAAAATAAATTGATGATCCACTTATGGGAAAAGCATTTCCCGCATCAAGGACTAATCTATTTTTAACGTTTAATTAGATCGGGTAATCGTTCAAATTAAGAACAGAAGCTCGTTTCTTTTTTTTTCTTTTTTTTTTTACCTATAATTGGAGCCATAGGGCTCTATCCATTTATTCACTTATTTAATTATAGCTCTACTTGCCACATCACCCAATTGTACGTTTCTCTTTTATATTCTCATGCCATTTTTTCATAGAAATACAATTTTTATACATTAAAAAAAAAGGGTTAAACACACACTAGTGAAAAGACTACTTTTATATATATATATAAATAATTTTTACTTGCTAAACTCACACTGAAAATTGAAAGACAAAGAATACAACTATGACGGCCGTGTGTGCTTTAAACTTTAGTATAAGGTAATAAATCCCATAACAACTAATTTCTCAATCAAAATATTTAATCCATTACAAAATTTTTCATTCTTAATAATAAAGATTACTTTTTTTTTGTTTATTTATTGTAATTTTCATTCAGTGTTCTAAATGTGTCCTTATTGAATTGTTCCATGAAATTTTGGTCCTAGAAACTAGAATCATGAAGGAGAGGTCATGGAGCTATCATAAATTAACCTGGTCATATTATCCTCTTAAAAGAAATCTCATGTCCTTACTCACATATATCGTTACTAAAAATAATAAAAAGATTGAATTTGTCAATGGTTCACAAGGCTTTATATAAAAGGGGACTGTACTTGAACTGTATGTCCCAGGTTGAAAAAGAATTTCACTAGGCTTTATGATCATTAATTGGCAACTCACCATTAATGGTCTGATTGGATTGAGAGGAAGGAGGGAGAGTAGAGTAGAGTTGGCCCAAAATTAGCCTATTTTTAGCCAATTCTACTCTATTCCTCTCCGCTCCCCCTCCCTCCCCTCTCAATTCAAATGGGTCCTAAATGTAAACTTGTCACTTGTAGAGAACTTGAATGATATTAATTACTAATATTCTTGAGTAGTCATTCAATCTACCACCTTTACAAAGCTTAAAATTTTAGCAATCCACAAATTAAATTCATAAACAAATTGAGGCAAAATCATTTCATATCATAATCCTTTTTGTTTGTTTGTTTGTTTTAAAATTAAAAATCCTTAAACAGTTTGGCAAAATTTGGTAAGTGACCAGAATATGGTATATGTAATATTACAGAACCTACACTGCAAAATATTTTGAGCATCTTCACTATATGAATCTTTCTTTTCATGGTTGAATTGTTGATGGCCTTGGTTTTTTTTTGTTTTTTTTTCAGGAAGGTTTCTGACTTGGATGTTGTTGGTGTAATTCCAGAAGAACTATGGAGTTTGACTTTCCTCTTCAATCTGTATGATTTCTTCTTTATATGTTTATTTACTTGCGTTTTGCATCAATATAGATTACCTTTTTTTACATGTAAGCTAGGATTGAACTTAAACTTTGAAACTGTAGTTCATTAGTCGACCAATTGAAATTCATACTAGATGTTATATGCTAGTTTTCCAGGATGGCTCATTTTCTTATAGTCTGCTAAATGTGCTAAGTTTTCAACATTTCTTACAGGAATTTGTCCCAAAATTACTTGACAGGTAGCCTGTCTGCGTTGATCGGCAATCTAACTAGCATGCAATACCTGTAAGCCCATCCGAATTTTGATTTGAAATTCATAAAACTTGGAACTTGGTGTACATCTTATTTTAGTTAATCTTACCCTTATTTTTTGCTCTGATGTTTAATAAATTAGGACTTTAGCCTTTAATGCATTATCAGGTACGCTTCCAAAGGAACTTGGAAATCTTATGAATTTAATATCATTGTAAGTTACCCTCATTCAAAATTTGTAAGTCATCTATATGGCATTTTGGTGGCCTTGTTTTATCCCAGATACTGTGGCCTTCCACTACTACCATTTCTTTGTAGTAATATATTGGATTAAGTGTTTCACAAAAAGAGGAATTTAGTACTCATCCAGATGCAAGTCTATTCCTTTGTTCTCTACATTTCTTATAACTTAAAAAAAAAAAAAAAAAAAAAAATCCTGGAACTCTGCATTTCATATTCTTGCTGCAAAATAGAATCAAATCATTGGTTTACATTTTATTTATTGTTTTACGTGTTAATTTTGTAGGTCTCTTTCAACAAACAAATTCTCTGGTTCTCTGCCATCTGAGCTTGGGAATTTAGTGAAATTAGATGAGTTGTAAGTTCTACAACAATCTAACCTTCCTTTTTCATTGTATTTGTAGCTAGTTCTTGCTATTCATAGGATTGTAACACCACATCTTGAACTATCATAGTATCACTGTAATTCCGTTGGACTACACCCTTTGATTGTCATCAGCAGGGTGGTTATTGTTAGCTTTATCGTTTGGCCATCAGACTAGGCTAATCAAGTCTTTAATACCGTCTTACATGGCATAAAAAGAAGTGTTAGTGAATGGTTAGACCCTTAAATACCTGGAATCCACAAGCTAGGGATGTGGAATCCATTTAAAAAAAAAAAAAAGAATAGACTGATATTTTATTGATAACTTACTTTTCTAATTTACATTTTGCATTTGGGGACTGATTTAAAGGCCAGATAGAATTTAATTGTTAAGATAAAATATTCTCAAAAAAGATTCTAACTAGTATTCTAATTTTCTTTTTAACTTTTGGTTTTTAAATTCTTTAACTGCTTTAGTTGAGTTGTGAAAATATGAGATATTAGGATTGAAAGAGATAAAAAGAAATGAGAAAATTGGAGAGAGAAATTTGAGAAAAAGGTTTAGGCTACACTAATAAGCCCTTCACCTTTTTTTTTTTGGAGAAACAATAAGCCCTTCACCTGCTAATACAAAAAGTAACTCCAACACTCCCACTCAAGTTAGAGCATATAGATCAAACATGCCTAGCTAGAAAGACAATTGTTGAAAAGTGGCATGAGGTAATGGTTTTGTGGGGATATAACCAAATAGATAGTCAAAAGGAACAAATGAAGAGAGACAAACTGTTTCTTCACCAATAAATGTTGAATGCAGTGATAATCAATCTCAATATGTTTGGTATGCTCATAGAACACCAAATTGTTAGCAATAAAGATAGTAGCTTGATTGTCACAATACATATGAATAGGAGTAGAAACATTGATATCTCCTATGCGTATCTGCTATGCATATGCATAGGAGACATTGAACCCATAACATCTCAGAAGTAGTATCAGCCATAGCTTGATATCAACTTTAGCACTGGAAATGGAAATAACACTTAGATTCTTACTGTGCCAAGTAACAAGATTACCGCCAACAATGGTACAATAGCTATAGGTGGACTGTCTATCAAAATGACTACTAGCTTAGTTAGCATCACTAAATACTATCACAGATAGAGAAGTAAGGGCTTGTGCTACAATCCTCATCCTAGAGCACTCTTTAGATAACTCAAGGGCTTGTGCTTCATAGTGAGATTGATGAGGAGCATGCATATACTGTCTAAGCACATCAATTGTATAAGTAATATCAAGATGAGTAATGGTGAGGTAATTCAACTTCCCAACACATTGTTGGTATCGTGACATTAGGATAGATATCACCTTGTTCACCATCAAGTTTAACAGTAGAGTCCATAGGATTATCAATAGGTTAAGCACCTACGAGACCAGTCTCAAGCAGAAGATCAAGCATAAATTTTCTCTGAGACAAAATAATGCTTGAAAATAATGAGCAACTTCAATCTTGAGAAAATGAGGGAGAGCAACAATGACCTTGGTATGAAACTGTTTGCCCAAATAATTTAAATCAGCAATACCTATGGAGTCACTGCTGATGATATTAATATCATCCACATACACAATCAAGACAATAATTCTAGTGGTGGAGTGACAGACTAGCAAAACGATCAGAAGTAGAGTGTCAGAATCCATACCCTACTACAACTGCACTAAGCTGATCATTCCATGCATGAGAAGATTGCTTTAGGCCATACAAGGCCTTTAAGAAGTGACATACAAGGTGATCACTACTAGCAACAATATATCTAGGGGATGATTTATATACACTTCTTCATAAAGTTCTCCTTGAAGGAAGGCATTCTTTATATCAAGTTGATATAAAGGCCAGGAAAAACTAATTTCAACAGATAGTAGGATTTGAACAAAATTGAGACATGCCACAGGTGAGGAGGTTTCCAGATTATCAACACCATATGTTTGTGTCCACTCTTTTGCTACCAATCGTGCCATAAGGTGCTCAACATAACCATCATGGAGGTACTTAACGGCAAGGTTTTCCTGATTCAAAAAAGAGTGGGGTAGGTATTTATCAGTGATGGAGTTAGGGGTGAAAAGGAGTTGGGGATTTGTGATTATACTGGGAGGCTAAGATTATGGGGCTGGGTGAATCAGGTTATTTTTGGTGTGCACTGGTGCCTCTGCAAGTTGAGTGTCCACCAGCTAACCATGACAATCTCAATCAGGCATGGCGGCAACACCTAGGCCAACGTTAGGATACATGTTCATATAAGGATACCTTAATATTTAGAAATGTTAGAGTGAAGATCATGCAAACTGAAAAGGAAATATCTGTCAAGTGCGTGATATGGGGATAAACATACAAGGAAATATTTATCAAGAGCAAGATATGGGGGTCAATGAATTTTTTGAAATTTAACTTAAGCTCATTTTGGCTTGTGGGCCTAGTGGTGAACAGGAAGTGAAATAGACCGGAGCTATGGATGACAGCCCACAAGACAAGAGGCCTCCTACTTGAAGGGAAAACCCCAAGCCACGGGCTTGGATCAATTAACGGCCGATATTCAATATGAACATGCATAAAAACATGAACATGCATTCTAACATATGGTGTTGTGGTGTTGCGATGAGGTAAGTGAAAACATGACTAACATGATCATTCACATGCACATGAGATATAGGATGTGATACATGATGGGATGGAATGAGATGTGTGATGATATGAAATAAAATGTATGATGACATGGAATGTGATACATGATGTGATGAGATGAGATATATGATCAAATTAAATGGAAATGAATGCATGATGTATGATAGTGTGTGTGTAGATGCTTGTACATGATAGGCCATTAAGGGATTCCTTGATAGAAGAGGAGGCAACAAGATCGGGTATGTGTAAAATTAGAGAAAAATACCCTTCTAAAAGAAATAAGTTGGAGGCAAAATTGAGAGCTCTTTTGTTGAAAGAAGGGGGGCCATAAAAATGCAAGTACTTTTGACGGGTGAGCAGACAACTCTAGACCTGAAATTGCATTTTCTGAGAACTTTGTTTGATTGGTTGTCGGCGGTAGGATGTCTTTCTTGCTCCAACTTTTTAAGTTTCTTGATCACTGTACTTTTAAAGCTTAATTGTGATGTACATCTAGTATAAATCTTGCGTACTTAGTGTTTCCTTTTTCTATTTAAAGTTATTACTTAAAAAAAAGCAATGCTAATATATCACTATCTTTTTTCTAAAAAATAATCCTAATATATAAACTAAAAAAATAATTCTAAGATATTACAACGAGCTAAGGTTAGGATATCAAATATCAGTGTTTTTTTGAGAGTATTGAATGTTAGTTAATTATGTAAATTGTTTACCTTGACAGTAACTTTGATAGTTCTGGAGTTAGTGGCGAGCTCCCTTCAACATTTGCTAAATTACAGAACCTCCAGATAGTGTAAGAACTAGATGCCTACTACTTTTTTCAATTGAAAACTTTCCAAAAAAATTCCATAAAGATAAATATAAAAACATGAATTGTGATGGCATAGTCTGTGGAAATAATTCTTTTGGTCTCAGGTGGGCATCAGACACTAATCTTACAGGCAGGATACCGGACTTCATAGGGACTTGGTCAAATCTTGTGAGCTTGTAAGATGATATTCCTAGCCTTAATCTCTTTAGTTTCTTCTAAATCATGTTTGATGAAGCTCAGTTTCGTTACTGTACATTTATGATTTAGAAAATTTTAGTATTTAGTACTAATTTTAAATAAAAGAAACAAGAACAAGATAACAGAAGGACCAAAGAAGAAAAGAAATTAATGTGTTTTAAAATTGACATCCACAATTCTTAAAGCTAAACAACTACATCTCACATTCACTTGATTTGATAATATATCACAATGGAACCTCTTTATAAAATGGAACTTACACAAAGTGAACCATAATTCAATTACATATTTTGAATTTATGGGATTTGATTAACTCAGCTCTGCCAGCACATGCTAACTAACAAAATTGTTAGCATTTTGGTGTTAAATTGCAAAAAAAAAAAAATCTCAGCAACAGTTTACTTGCATATTCTACAGGAAAATAAATGCGTTTGTGCACAATTTATGATCAACTACTCTAATACAATTTTGTAGAGCGCTTGAAGGAAACTCTTTCCAAGGTCCAATTCCCTCAACTTTTTCCAGTTTGACTTCCCTAGTAGACTTGTGAGTAATTTTATGAGATTATTTAGTGCACTTGGTATAATATGCATTCCTCTCATATAAGGGTAACTTTATTTATGAGTCGAGTATATACAACCCACATTTATATGAGATGGAGGTGTAGTGTACTGGTATATGGAATTAATTTATTGTACATCTCTTAGTCATTTTTGTTTGTATTATGCAGATTCCTTAAGCTAACAATCTAAATATCTAATGTGTGATGTCATTGTAGGAGAATCAGTGGATTGTCTAATGGAAGCTCTTCGTTGGCATTTATTAAGGATATGAAGTCTCTAAGTTTCTTGTACTACAACACTAGAGCAGCTATATTTCTTTGTTTCTCTTCCAGATAATGGTATAACAAATTATGTTACATGTTTTGCAGAAGGCTGAGGAATAATGACATTTCCGATTCAATTCCATCAAATATAGGAGAATACCAACAACTTTCATTTCTGTAAGTAATACCCATTGATTGTGACTCTAGATAAATGTGGAGCTGGAAATTCATCAAGTTGAATTTGAATCAAATCCAGAGCAATGGAATTGGGGACCTCTCTGTTATTTATGAGGTTGGACAACCCCAACCTGGTGAAAGAAATTCATGAGGTTCCTCCACTAAAATCGAACTGTTGATCACATAAAGTGATAAAATCATTAGGTTATTCCTTGATGCTTGCAAAAAGAACTCATTATTTATAATTGAATGAGGGATCCAAATTCTTTCTGTTTTCTTTGATCTCTATTTTCAATTTTTTCTTGTTCCTAATTTCTTGTAGGGATGATACATATCGTTTAAATATTGCCTGCTCTTGTTGCATAAGTATCGTAGTTGTTCATTACTTCTTGTAGATAACGAGTTTTTTTATATATCTAGAACCATGTGATGATAACTTTTTGTGGAAATTACGGGTTCCTCATATGTGATTTGGTGCTATTTCACTTTGGCTGAAATGCATAAACACCTCTTGGGGTTTGGATCAATTGCAAATTGACCCCCTGGGATTTCAAACTTTCCTTGTAACTCCCTAAAATGTTCATATTTGTGAAATTGACTCCTCGGATTAACTTTTGTTTGATCTCAATGATGGAAAAGAATCAAGCAACCATAAATGATACGTAACAACTGATTTGTACCAAATGAACCACGAATAACAACATATAAGAAATTTGTGATTTTTTTTTTTCACATTTGGTAAGCATTTTTTTTCCCTTTTTTGCTCCAAATGAAAGACAAATAACAATAAAATATAGAAATTTGCAATTTTTCTCAAATTTGGTAAAGCACATGATTCTCAAATGATGCAACTTGTTGATTCTTTTCTGTTGCTAAGAGCAAACAAAAATTAGTCTCAGGTGTCAATTTCATGAATGTGAAAATTTCAAGCAGTTATAAGCAAGAATTGAAAGCCCAAAGAGTCAATTTGCGTCTGACCCAAACCTTCAGGAATGTTTATGTATTTTGACCTTTTACTTTGAATATTTATGATTTAAAAATGTAACACGTTTTTGAATAGCTCTCATGCAAGGTATAGTTTCCCCATTACTTTTTTATCAATCCATCTAACAGTTTATTTTGTGGTTTTAGGGATTTGAGTTTCAACAATATTATAGGACAAATTCCAGACTCTCTTTTCAATTTGAGTTTGCTCCATTACTTGTAAGTTGTAATGTACTCATTTGCTTAATTGTAAATTGTTCAGCACAACATACTCAATACATCAAAGAATGTACCATTGCCTTTCATTGTCAGGTTTCTTGGAAATAATGAGTTAAGTGGCACTTTGCCTGCACAAAAAATCCCCTCTCTTCACACCATGTAAGTACATGATACATTATTTGCATTTAACAACATTATGGTGCGCTTAATGAAGTTGTGTAAAAATTAGCATCTTTTTCCTCTCGTTTTACCCCCCTCTTTGGATAAACATCAATTGTATTGTTGAAAGGAGATAAATATAAGATGGTTCTTAACCATCTCTCTCCTTTAGAAGAAAAATCCAGAAAGAAAGCAAAGATATGGAAATATGGTGTTCGGGTTCTTTTTATTCCCATGACACGTGTCACATTTTGATAAGTTAGTAGCTAGGCTTGGATTCTTAGGGTAGTCAAGTACGGTAGTCATGTCAATGGATTGCTCGTTGGCCGCTATCGTTGCATTTTCTCCTAGGCAAAAAATATAATATAATATGAAGAAACAAAAGAAACTAGTAACTAGAGAAGAGAGGAATAAAATAATTGTATTATTACTTGCTTATTCCATTGTGTACAACTCTGATTAAATAGAAAAACCCTAAAAGTTATAATAGGAATACAATAACAGAAATAGGAAATCAAATAATCTCTAATTACTCAGTTTCCTTCTCTGAATATTTCCTTCACCTGCACGCCCAAGATTATACCATATATAGCTTTCCACACATACCATACATAGAATTTGTCAACACTCCCCCTCAAGCTGAGGCATAGATATCTCTCATGCCCAGCTTGTCCAAAATTCTATGGAAGTGATTAGTTGCTGCCCCCTTTGTCAAGATGTCTGCGAGTTGATCTCTTGTTCTTACATATGGAGTACAAATGATGCCTTTACGCAGTTTCTCCTTGACAAAGTTTCTATCAATTTCAATATGTTTTGTTCGATCTTGTATAACTGGATTATGAGCAATATTAATTGCTACTTTATTGTCACAAAACAGCTTGATGGGATCCTTACTGTCATATCCAAGCTCCCTCAATAATATCTTCATCCATAATATCTCACATATCCCATGGGCCATTGCTCTAAACTTAGCCTTTGCACTGGATCTTGCAACCACTGATTGTTTCTTATTCCGTCAAGTAACCAAGTTACCTCCAACACATAGACAATATCCAGAGGTGGAGCGTCGGTCTATGATTGAACCTGGCCAATCAGCATCTGTATAGGCTTCTATCTTCAAGTGATCATGTCGAGCAAATAGTACTCCTTTACCCGATGAGGATTTCAAGTAACGGAGAATTCTATGAATAGCTTTCATATGTGTCTCTTGTGGCAAATGCATAAACTGACTTACCACACTTATCGCATGAGCGATATCTGGTCTAGTGTGTGATAAGTAAATTAGTCTGCCAACTAGTTGCTGGTATCTACCTTTTTCTACTAAGGGGCTATTGTGGTCTTCTCCCAACTTGACATTCTGCTCTATTGGATTATCAATAGCGTTGCACCCTAACATTCCTGTTTCTTTGAGAAGATCGAGTATGTATTTCCGTTGAGAAAGAAATATTCCATGCCTTGATCTTGCCACTTCAATGCCTTGATCGAGTATGTATTTCTCTCATCTCTTCTTGCATCGCTTCTTTCCATTTTGGATCTCCTAATGCTTCTTGGAAGGTTTGAGGGATAGACACAGAAGATAACTTGGATAGGAAAGAACGAAATATAGGTGAGATATGTTGATATGATAGAAAATTTGATGTGGGATGATGAGTGCATGATCTAACTCTTTTGCATTGTGCAATAGGAAGATCAATATCATTTATGGTGGGTATAGAGAGAACAGGAGTAGAATTACCTGAGTCGGGTTCAGATGATTGCTCAGGAGCTTTAGGGGTAGTCTTACTTTTCTGGCGCCTTGAATAGACCCTTAGTTCTTTCACAGGTGTCTCATCCAGCTTATCATCAATGGATGACAATTCATTATTAGCCTCTTGCACTTCAACATCAATGAAATCAATTTTTGAGTCAACATTAGTGGAGGTACTAAGAACAGGTAAGGACACAAAAAACTCCTCATCACCATTATACTCCCCCTGAGGAAGAGTTTGAGGTGAGGAGAAGTAAAATTTGTGTCTCAAAGAAGGTTACATCCATTGACACA
>JARYZH020001101.1:0-41215 GCA_030021035.2 Notholithocarpus densiflorus | reverse complement strand
AACCACAGGACGAGGAATAGACGCACCTTGCTCCTTAGAATTTACGTTCCAAAATTCATCAACCATCCTTTGAGCATGATCACCCAGCTCATGAAGCTGCCAAGATGGCTGACGTTCCCTTATTCGGTTTCGACGCTGCCATAAACACCATGCCACAGTAGCGAACAGAGCTACCTTCCTATTCGACCCAATACTGAAAACTTCCTCCAATAATTCATAAAAGGACCGAAACTTCTTATGAACGAAAGACCGAAAATCCTGGAGCAACATCCATACTGACTGCACCTGATCACAGAGCTATAAGCAGTGCACAATCGACTCCGTATGCTCACCACAACCATCACAATTCTCGGAAACTGGGATATGCCGAGCTTTTAAGTTTTGTTTCGTAGGCAAAGAATCCTTTGCAGCGCGCCAAATAAAGTGCCGGATCTTATTAGGAACTCTCATCTTCCAAATTTTCTTCCACACCAACCAATTACTACCTGAAATTGATGAGCTCAGCCGAAGAATAGATTCGGCAGATACTAGCATACGGTAAGCACTCCTAACACTATAATCCCCATCACTAGTTAGAGGCCAAATCAAAGTGTCTTCTTCCCCATCCTCACATACCTGAATCCTCCTCACCAAGTCTGCCTCCCACGGAATTAAACAGCTCTCAAGATGACCCGGGTCCCAAACTCTTGTATCAGGGAAGAACAAATCACAAACCTGATGAACTGAAGAATCAGTTCTGGGAGAGATAATCTTACTGTGATTAAGATCAGGCAGCCACCTATGTCGCCACACATCAATCAAATTTCCATCACCAACCCTCCAAATAGCCCCTTGTTCAATAACTCCACGTGCTTGAGGAATACTCCGTTAGGCATAAGAGCATTTAGGATGAACCTCCGCCTCAAGTATATTACCATGAGGGAAATACTTAGCACTAAAAACTTTAAAAAGAAGGGAGTCTCGATTATGAAAAAGACACCACACCTGTTTTGCTAACAAAGCATTATTAAACTTCTGGAAATCCCAAAACCCCATACCACCAATTGATTTTGGAGAACAAAGAGAGCTCTATTTCACCCAATGAATCTTCTTCACATCCCCATTACCCCACCAAAATTTTCGAACCATGGCTTCAATATCTTTACAAAGGCTGACTGGAAGCTTGAACACACTCATCGAATAAACCGGAATGGATTGGACCACTACCTTAATCATAATCTCCCTACTAGCTTGAGACAACAACTTTTCCTTCCAACCTTGCATACGACCCCATATTCTTTCTTTTATTTGAGTAAAGCACGTCGTCCTATTCCTTCCAATAAAAGAAGGTAATCCCAAATATTTCTCATAATGCCTAATGGCTAGGACATCAAGGGCTACTTTTATGGCTTCCTGAGTTACTTCATCTGTATTCCTGCTGAAATAAAGAGTAGTCTTTTCCTTATTAATCACTTGGCTTGACGCAGTCTCATAATAATCTAATAGCTCTTGAATTTTATTGCACTCATCTAAGGTAGACCTGCAAAAGATTAGGCAATCATCTGCAAAGAATAAATGAGTTAGTTTAGGCCCATTTCGACAAAGGGAGAAACCCTGAATTTCACCATTCACTGCAGCACCTCGTAAGAGTGCATTCAACCCCTCGGCACAGAAAAGAAATAAATAAGGAGAAAGAGGATCTCCTTGTCTTAAACCTCGAGAAGGGACTATCATACCCTTCGGCTCCCCATTCACCAGGATAGAGTATGAGACAGTGGTAATACACTCCATAATCAAAGCTACCCAAGCACACGGGAAACCCATCTTCAGAAGAATTTTTTCAAGAAACACCCATTCCACCCTATCATATGCCTTGCTCATATCTAATTTCATAGCCATAAAACCTTTCCTCCCTGTACAACTATTCTTCATATGATGCAAAGATTCAAAGGCAATTAAAATATTATCAGTGATCAATCTGTCAGCAATAAAAGCACTCTGGGTCTTAGATATAATGGAATTAAGAATAGGCTTAAGGTGATGCAATCGTCTTACTAATAATCTTGTAGATCACATTGCACAAACTTATAGGTCGAAAATCTGAAATCCTTTCAGGGTTGGGAACTTTGGGAATCAAAGTAATAAAGGTATGGTTAATAGATTTAAGAATAGACCTTGAATTTAAGCAAGATAAAACTGCTTGAGCAACATCCATACCAATATCAGTCCAATAAGTCTGGTAAAATAAAGGCGGCATACCAACTGGACTAGGGGCATTTAGTGGGGCCATTTCCTTGATTGCCATCCCCACCTCTTCACTAGTAAAAGGCCTCATCAAATCTGCACTCATAGTCTCAGTAACCACTGCATCAACCCCATCCAAAACCTTGTCAAGCGCCAATGGATTTGAAGAAGTAAACAGATGAGTATAGAAATCAATAATGATAGCTGAAAAAACCTCTTCATCCTCCTGCCAAACTCCATTCCCATCACGCAACCCCTTAATAAAATTCTTCCTCCTTCTTTGAGTAGCAGTCCCATGAAAAAACTTTGTGTTCTGATCACCATTCTTCAACCACTGAACCTTGGACCTTTGTTGCCACATCTTCTCCTCTTTCTCATAAAGTGCATTCAGTTCTGATTTAATCTGAATAACCTCCTCATGCTCCCCAATCCTGGCCGAAACCTCTTTAGCTTGCCATAATCGATCCTTTACTTGCTTTATCTGTTTCTTCACATTGCCAAAATGAACCTGACTCCAAGACTTTAACTTTTTCTTACATTTCTTAAGCTTAGTGGCTTCCACGAACATGGGAGTGCCAATAGGGGCACAATCCCAAGCCCTTGCTACCACCTCCTTACACTCAAGATTAGCAGTCCACATTGCTTCAAACCGGAAAGGCTTCCTACGCCACTTTTGATACTTTCCATGCCCATCCACAGATAGAAGGAGTGGCCTATGATCTGAGGTAAAGCAATTCAAATGCTTCATCCTCCCTGTAGGAAAACGAGTCAACCACTCATAATTAGCAACACCCCTATCTAATCTTTCCCAAATCCACTCCCCCCTTCGCCTGCCATGCCAAGTGAAATTTGGTCCAGAAAACCCCAAATCAATAAACCCACAATGGTCCAACACATCACGAAAATTTTGCATCAAATAATGAGCCCGAGGAACCCCTCCTCTCTTTTCTTGCACCTCAAGCACCTCATTAAAATCACCCAAAGCACACCATGGCAACTTTGGTTTAGAGCTCAGCATTCGAAGCATATTCCATCCCTCATTCCGACGACCAGTATCTGGCTCCCCATAAAACCCAGTCAACCTCCATGCACTCTCCAAACCACCATGCACAATAGAATCAATATGGTACTTTGAAAAACTATCCACCCACACATCCACCCCTACTTTCCATAAAAGAGCTAAACCTCCCCCCCCTCTCATCATTAGAAACTGTAAAACACCCATCAAACAAAATCCGATCTCTTACCCATATCATATGCTCCTTAGATGACCATGTTTCTGAAAGAAACACAATCATGGGATCTTGTGCTTGCACAATGTCGACAAGCTCTTGAATTGTATGCCGGTTCCCAAGCCCCCTGCAGTTCCAAGCTATGATTTTCATGGCTTTCGGCGAGGCTGAACATCAGCCTCCACCGATTGAGTTTTAATTACTAATGCTTGTTTCTTTCTACTATCATTTGCAAGACCCAATTCCTCACTTGACACCTCCCTTGGCCGCTTCAAAGAACACAACTCTCCTGGAATTATTGAAGGTGAACTGCCAACATCAGATTGAAGTGCGTAATTTGTCACCCCCCTACTGACTTCTCTATCCGATCTCTCACTCCAATGCCCCTACAAACCCGATTCTGCTGCCCAAGTTCCTTCCCACCATCAAATCTTTCTAACTCAGCATCAATTTCATCTAGCTGATCTTGAAAATTCTGACTAGTGGTGCCCCGTATATGGCCTTGATCCATGCATCTGTTCGGAATACTCCCCACAGGACTTCCATCCCCAGCCGTATCTACTGGTACTTCCCCCTGACCATGCACCGTATCAGAGTTTGCACTCCCACCCTCCACGTTATCATCACAATGATGTGTGCTAATCCCATTGCTTTGCATGGAGTTCAAAGCGTCCACATCTTCTCCCTCCCTCTGCTCCGAATGTGAAACGGGCCCATCATCACCATGTGTCACCTCATTATACCCAGCAACCCGAATCACAGTTTTCTTGGCCAGGTTCGGAGTGTTTGCTCGTAACCACGAACCAAATTGTTGATCACTACCTTGCATTGAGCCCTTTCTTGACAGCCATGTCGAGCAATCCTTATCATGGTGAGTAAGCCGGCCACACCAATAACATAAATTCGGCAAACGCTCATACTTGAAGCTTACCCAACCTTCCTCTCCATTGCTCAGCCCTATCTTTCTACCTCTGCACAATGGCTTTGTAATATCAATCCACACACGAACTCTCACAAAGTGGCTGCTTTCATAGTCCTCCTCCACCGCCCCCATGGTTACGACTTCCCCTGCTACCGAAACGATATCTTGTGCCACTCTCAACTTCAAACTACCGATAGGGAGATCATGTACTTGTACCCAGAAAGATGCATTGTCAAAAATCAGTCCCTTCATCTCTGTTTGACGTCCAATCCTCTTCAAAGCAACCAAATTCTTGTCAAACAACCACGGCTCCCCCGCAAGCACTCTGTCAATATCACTCTACTTAGAGAAAATAAACAACACACGGTGATCACCCATATCACGTGCTTCAAAGCCCTTCTTAGTATGCCATAGTATTTTGAAGGTGCGAGCGATGGCCTCAATATTCAACACTCTACCAGTGAAAAACCGTGCGGCAAGGAGAAACTTCCCTTCAAGGCCATCATCCTCAACTTGATACTTCCTACCTTCAAACTCCGTTAGCGAAAAGGACTCCCAAAGGACAGACAGATTCTCCATCCGTAGCCAAACTGGATAAAACTCACCGCCACGTCGGTCAGGAAACCAAAGAACAGAACAGAAGCCTCACTCAGGGAGTAGGCACGTTTTCTACAACCTAAATACATTATTAGGTGCAGCCACAAATAAATAAAAACACATATCTCCTCAAACTCAAAAAAAAAAAAAAAAAAAACTCATATACGAAAACAATGTGGTTGGAATAAAAGGGTCTTTCCTTGAAACAGGAGATTGTAATTAAAAGATACGTTATCTTGAATGAGCACTACTCACATCAATAAAACCCATATGCCCAAATGCTTATGGATGAAATTATATTTGATGAATTTTACTCAATAACAGTTTTAAACATACTAATTTGGGGTTGATGCATTATCCGATCACCAAAATTCTTAGGGGAGTGATGAGATGTAGCACAAAAAATTTATTTCATTCACAAACAAAGAAATCTCATCACACTCCTAGGAATTATGGTGATTGGTTAATGCATTAACCCAGAATTAGTATATGAGAAAAAATTTATTCTTTAGAAAAAAAAAATTAGAAGAGCCTCTAAGCATGAGCAACAAGCGTGCTTGGAGGCTAGTTATATAATGTGAATGTCATGTGCACTACTGTTAATGCAAATCTTACTCAGTGGCGTAGCCAAAAGTTTTGAAAAAAATAATTTTGAAAATATCCTAAATAATTTGAAAATTTTTAAATAACTTTATTATTTTGGCCCTATACCTGATAATATACATATATATATTTAAGAAAGTCTAAAAATAAACATAATTTTCATTTAAATAAAATACAATCCATAAATACATATGTCAACAAAATACAATAATTAAACATTCAGCATCTTTAAAATAAACACATAGGTATTTTAACAATTACCTCAACAAAAAAAGGAAAAAAAAATTATAATTTTCATCCCAACACATTTATGGCTTACTTGTATATAGCAGTAGAAAAATTGAAAAGTCATCAATACTTGATGACCTTAGATCTCTTAAAAAGCGTAGGTTACAGTTTTGAAAAAAGATGTTTAACTTTTATGTTATTTTATGTTTTGCGACTTTGCCCATTTCATAGTTGATTAAAGATATTAAATCGTTTTGTCAATCTTGTCTCATGATTGTTTATTTTAATTAGTACACTTTTGTTTATAGCACAAATTGAGTTATGAAGTATTGTACATTACTATTTTACAAAAAAAAAGAAAAAAAAATTATATATGGCCCCCCCAAAGATAAATTTCTGGCTCCGCCACTGATCTTACTTATGATTGAAGAAAATGACAAAAAAAAAAAAAATTATACATGACAACTGGTGGGATTCTATGCTTGCTTCCATTTGTAATAATAATAATAATAATAATAATAATAATAAAACATTGTTTTGTTATTACTTTGCTCGCTCTTTGAGCCATGGTTGAAGAGTATGACTCAGGGTTATGAAACGGACAGTGTTACTTACAGTGAGAGGAGGGAGAGAGACAGCTTAGTACAAGCCTTTCTTGAACACGCACGTATTTGTTTGCATTGCTGAGTTACTTCACGCAGAAAGCGAGGTGTCGTTGATTTGAAAAACCACATAGTAAAAGGATGACTGAATAAAGAGACAAATGTGTGCTTGGGAGTAAATACCGAAATTAACATAAGACAAGGTTTCTCTCTCTTTTTTTTTTTTCTTTTTTTTTTTGCCAAATATTATGTTTATATTGAAAAGATTATTGATAAGTCTCTATTCAAACTTATTTAATAATGTAGTACCTTTTTGAAACTCGATATGTAGTATTGTTTTAGAACTCGAGTTCCACGCATAAAGCATTATGGCAAAACAAATGTTATATAACTAAAAAAAGTTTAGTTCCTAAAAAAAACTAAAAACTAAAAAAGTTTCAAGATACATTGAACTCGAGTTTGGTCAAGTTGGGTTTCACTTGGAAACTCGAGTTTTAAAAATTGGCTGCATAACTAAATAAGTTTGAGTAAAGGCTTTTCAGTAAAAATATTTCTAAAAACAGAATATTTGGCAAGCAAAGCCAGGTTTTTCTCCAAACTATTTTAGAGAGAAACCCTTCAAACTCTTCAAATATATTTTTATTGAATGTGAATTTTTAAAATCTAGCCGTTGGATTATGCGTTCTTTATTTTCTTAACACACATGTCAAATTTCTTTTAAAAATATTTCGGTCTCCCTTTAAATTTTTGACAAGATTTCTCTCCAAATCTTTCAAGCTCCTCCTATATTTTTTTTTTATTGAATGTGAATTTTGAAAAACCTAATTCTTGGATTGCATATTCTTTATATTATTAACGGGTATGTCAAATTTTGTTCAATTCAGATATTATTTACTATTCAATTAATAAACTTATTTTTTATGCATAATTTTAGAACACAAAAACTTGAATTTAAACATTATATTGATGACAACTATTGATCTTAAATAAAAACATACATTCCAACAGTTAAATTTTCAAAATTCGCATCCAATAAAAAATATAGAAAGAATTTGAAAGGTTTCTTTCCAAACTAGTTTGAAAAGAAATGTTTTCCTTTAAATTTGGCCTCTCTTTTTTAAGACTAAAATGTGACGTGTTATAGTTAACTCAAAATTTTGAGCTAGTTTGAATCCTAAATCATTGTACTTTGATTGTGGCTGACCAAGTTTGATTGAATGCCATTCAAAAGGGAGATAGCTTATTAGTAAATTTTAGATTTGAGTTCAGATTGGGTCGTGAATTCTCTCTCTCACACATTTGATCCATGTACTTTAAGTTGAGGGGAAAAATCATCTCCATCAAATTTTAGTCACAACAGCAAATTTTTCTCTTTTTCACATTTTGCAAATCCCCTTTCTTTAAGCTCAAGTACACAAACTTATGCAATACCAATACTACTTGCATTTTCTAACTTTTGAAAATTAAGAGAATCTTTATACATACATACATACATACATACATACATATATATATATATATATTTATATATATATAAGGGGCCATGACCAAGTTTAACAAAGTGAAACTTTGAGCAATGTTACAACACCTAATATTTTTTTATTGGACTAAAATTTGGAAAAATTCATCATTGTATTATATGTTCTCTATGTTTTAAAACTGAGGAGAGAAAAAAAGAAAAAAAGTTGAAGGAAAGGGCAAGTGTTTTGTGATAAAGCAACTGAAGAAACTAAACCTAGAAACGGTGTCGTTGACATTAATAAAGAGAAGGCTAAAATGCAAAACTGACTCTCTAACTTTCTTCAGATTTCATTTCAGTCCTCTAACTTTACTTTCGTTCATTTCAGTCTTCTAAGTTTCAGATTTATTCAATTAAGGCCTTGCCGTTAACTTTTGTTAAAATTTTTTGGAAAAAAAATCTGGAAAATATTTTTCAATCATTAATTGAATTTTTTTAATTTAAAAATTTTGAAGAAAAATTTATAAAATTGAAAAATTAACCACAACATATAACAAAAGTTGATGGAAAATCCTTAATTGAATAAACTTGAAAGTTAGAGGACTGGAATAAACAAAAGCAAAGTTAAAGGACTGAAATGAAATCTGTAAAAACTTAAAGGGTCAGTTTTGCATTTTACCCTAAAGAGAAACAAGAAATAAGAGCGTCATTCAATTAATTGAAAAGGAGCCAAAACTGAAGAAACGATGTCATGTAACTTAAACTATGAACATGTTTCAGCACGTGAGATTAATTCAGAGTTTGTTATTAGCTTGTACACGTGTTGTAATTATATTGGATATTCTTGTAACTGTTGCACACCTGTTTTTCTATTTCTTGCCTATTTTCTAGGCTTGTATAACTGATCTGGTATGTGATATAAATAGCTGTTGAGGGGAAAATTTTGATGTTCCCAAATAGAATATGGGGTAGCCAAGCCGAAACTCGACGATGGGCCCTTGAAATAAAGCCCAAAGGTTTTCGGTGTCGTGTAAGCCCGCCCAAGCAAGAGATAGAGGCTGCACCCTGACAAGAAGACAACAATAAAGCCCAATAAACACGTTACTGTTGTTAGTTTGTTGTATTATTAGTCCTCTTACAGCATCATAGTTCAAATCAGTCCTCCAGCAGTACAATATTATCTCCAGCGCTAGGGTAATTTATATTCAATTATTAAATAAATTTAATAAAGTATTAACTTCAGGAAATTCTTGTGTATTTTGTTCAATAGGGTCCACAGTACTCTCAGCCATCATTACATCAATATGAAGAAAAAATTCCAAAAGTCTCAAATACATTATAACCTCTTATAGTAAAACAATAAGTAAATATTAGTGGCTACATAGTGATGAAAAAGGAGTTATTTGGCATGGTATGAAGGGAGAGAGGGAATCCCAGCTCAGTGCAGCATGTGGTTACCAAGATCCTTAAGGGAAATGTGGGTGGTATGTAAGGAGAAGCTTTTTTGTTGGGTGAGTGTGTGAGCTTATGAAAAGTTGGTTAAGAGGGAGCTTGGCCGAGTTTCATGGAGGGAGTTTAGGCTGGTTATGGTCAGTTATGAGACGTTTATGGAGTAGGAAGGTGTAAGCAAGGTGGGGAATGTTGGTGTTATGGTGACTATAGGTTGAGAAAGGTTGTGAGTGAGCTTAAGAGAGCTTGGGGAAGCTTAAAGAAAGCTTAAGAGGGACTGAATTTCTGCAGAATGTAGTCAATGACAGAAATATTTTAGAGAGGCTCCCCCCCCCCCTCTTGGGGTTGGAGTGGTTTGCCTTTATAGAGAGGATTAGAGCAAGCATTAATTAGCTAAAATCCAAAAAAACATAGGTCTGATTCAGGGGAGCAGGACAACTGAATTAATAACCTGGATTTGGCCTAAAAATGAGAGATTTGCTTTTGGGGCTGTTTTGCTTCTTTGGGCAATGTCACACATGGGTAGTATTTGGAGTAATCTTGCATTAAACGCTAAGCTTGCTGAGATTATGTTCAGCCAATGGGATTAAGGCAAGTATTAAGGAAGAATCCTAGTGCTACAACTGAGATTTGGACCCTAGGAAGTAGGATTTAACACCCCAAGCCAGGTGTCAAAGTTTAAGTCCACTTCAGAGGGTTCCGCTAGAGATCTCTTTATGCTCTCCAAACCACATGTTCCCAAATTTTTCCCTTTAGGATTCATGGGCTTGGTTCATGAACCAATTACATACATTTTTAGTAATAAAATAAACTATTTGGTTGAGGATTTCATGAGCTTGGAGGTCTTGGTTATGGCTTCCTTGAGTTGTGACCAAAACTTGGGGAAGAAGGGTATTTATTGCCCATTAGCCTTTAGGTGTTAGCCTCTGGTACTGTTCACGTCATAGTTGGCAGTGGGACAGGTGGCCAGCTCCTAATTTGGTTTGGGAGCTTGGTTGCTTCTTGAGGTGACCTCCAGCGGAAGGCAGAACTGAATAGAGTTCTCCAGCGGGGTCAGTTTGCACACATGGGCTGTTTTGGCTGAGATTTTATGTTGGGCTTGGCCATGAGGGCTAAGTATTTTGGTGGGCCTCTGACTTGGTGGTTCTCTCCACTTGGGCCTATCATTTTGCTTTCTCATTGTGAGCCCTACAAAATGGACAAAGCTACCATATATTGCCATGGATTTTTATTCCACATGGGCTTTAGTTGTTAGTAGAAATAAAATGAATCCATGAGCTTTAATAAATATTTATGATAGGTTTTGGGTATTAATTTCCATGGGCTTTAAATAACAACTTGTATAGTTTCTCATAATTTTTGCTATGGATTACTTTGTAAATGATATTTTCTTTGGGGCTTTTTAAATAATGACCTCCAATATTTTCTTGAGAATAATATTTACCATGGGTTTTAAATAGAGGCAATATCCACTATAATGGAATAATGTGATATTCTCATGAGTTTTTCTATAGATAATCATAATGGGCATGTAGGATGAATAATTACCATGAGTTTTGGAAATAAATATTATGAATGTTGTGATGTAAGATAGATAGTGAACATGAGTTTATAATATGATATGAAATAAATAAATGTCATGGGTCTAAAATAAATAATCATAACTTTCCATGGGCTTTTATAAAATGATTGCCATGGGTTTTGAGAATAGATAATTCATAAATTCCATGAACTTGTAATATTATAGTAATAGGTTTAAGAATCTAAAGTATTGTTCATTATTGGACTTTTAAGTGAAATAATTATGATATAGTATTTTGCCAAGTATTAATAACCTTGGGCTTTTGATAAAATAGTGTCAAGTAGTTAGCTTGGGCTTTTAATAGTGCCAGCGTAAGTTGGACTTTTGATATTGCCAATGAGAATTGGGCTTTAAATATTGCCAGCGAGAATTGGGCTTTGATGTTGCCAATGAGAATTGGGCTTTGATATTGTTAATGTGAATTGGGTTTTGGATAAATAAATTGCCATGGGTTTAAATCATGGGCTTTGATCATGGAATTGAATTCCATTGATAAAATTGTTTTGCCATGGACTTGAATCATGGGCTTTTCAAATATTGCCAAGCATAAGTATTCTTGGGCTTTAAATAGAATAGGATGTGTGTATTGGGTTCATAGGGCCGGTTTTGGGCTTAGCTAAATAATGATAATAAAATTGGATAAAATATGAGTTTTTGGGCTTTTTGTGATAGTTTATATCATAACCCAATTTAGATAATGAGATATGAAACATTTGTGATTAACATAATAATGGAGCAAAAAAAAATATTTGGGAAAACCCAATAACTTATTAGTGGTATTTGAAAATAAATAGGTGGTACTCAAATAAAATTAGGTGTAAAAAAAAAGTACCCTAACAATAGCAAATCAGAGTTTGTTAGTAGCTTGTTATGCTCTCAGTTTCATTCTCTTCTTCAATAAATAATTTCAGTTTAGAGAGCCCTCTTTCTTTCAATTTCATTCAGAAATTTTTATTTCTTTACACTGTTTCTTAGCAAGTCTGTCAAATTCCATACCAAAATTTAGTCATATTAAAATTTTCAAGCATGTAGGTTATGTATAGGCAATTTAATCCAACAATGGATTTGTCAAAGAATTAAAGTTATACTTGGTATATCTTCAGCCGGGCTATATACATAAGTGTGTATTATATTAACAATTATTATTCCCTTATCAAGTTCTAATAAATAAACAATTTTGTGTTTTAGCAAACATAAGCAATAATATATACATATGCTTATGTTTGTATTGTTAAGAACCCGTTGGTTCCTAACGAAAATGAATGGAAATTATCTGAAAATTAACTTGATTCGAGGTAATGAGTCCTCAAAGAGATAAGAGATGAGAATGACAATTAATTTGAGATAGTCCCTTATATGAAAAAGAAATAAAGAAATCAACAAATGCAACAATTTGGATTTCTAACATATTCCTCCCCTTCCAAACACCTTGCCTACAAGTGTTCTTATGGAATGAAACCTTTATAAAGGGTGACCAACCACTAAATCAAAATACCACTATCATATTAATAAGAATTGATCTTGCAAAGCGGTATATTGCTTGATCAAAAGTACAAGAAATCTCAAGCAATTCATGAAATTGCTTACTTTTATTTGGGAATGAAATTCTCTTATCTATATATCCTATAAAACCAAAGCCTCTGGCCAATATTTGACTTTTTCTTAGAGCTCCCACATTTTTACACATCAGCAATATTAAATATAAAAAAAAAAAATCTATTTATAACCCAAAAATTTCAGCTAAAAAAAAAAAAAACCTAAAACCTAAAATTTTTTCCACAATTTTGAAAATCAAACCCGACAACATCCCAACTCTGAAAATCTTCTCTACCCTTCTCCTTCCCCCAAAACCCAACTCTAAAAATCAAACCTAATAACTATTTTTCCCTATCTAAAAATCTCTACCCACCTTCTGTGACCATCGATGCCTCCCCAAATCTTTCCTCATTGCCCCATCATATTTATGATTCCGATTACCATTAGATTGAATGAAAGGGATGACTAGCAGATGATAGCAAGGCTAAATAAATTCGAGATTCTCGATCAGATGGGCGGATAGGCACGCCCAACCTAGCCCACAGATGGATTTGCTCGAAGTCACGCCCAACCCAGATTTTTATGAAGTTTCTGAGGTGAATGGTTTAATTGTCTATACCCATGTAAGAAAATCTATGTTTAATCGTTTATACCCATGTCTATGCATCTCCTAGATATGAGTTTTAGATCAATTAATTGTTTTTCAATGTGTAAGTAATGTAATTTTCAAAATGTATCCTTATGATTGCATATACAAACATAAATGATTTTGAAAGAATTGGAAACGGCTTTTTTTTTTTTTTTGGCTTTGGAACTGTAACTATTGTGTCGTCTGTTTCGACTATACTCTTGATTAGAGTCAGTTATTGTTGAAATTTTTAGTTGACTATGTTTTGGAGGTATTGTGGTATTCAATTATTGTTGAAATTCTAGGAAGTTTTTTTTGACAACAAGGTAGCTCTTTGATCACATTATATGCAGGGCATGGTTGCAAAAATAATGCATGATGTGTGTTTGATAAAATGTCACAAAAATCTGCACTGTGGTGCACTATTTCATAAAATCTGCACTATTTTGAATAACTTTCTACATTGTTTTTAAATAACTTTCTGTAAACCAATTTTCTGTTTCGTATGTCAAGTTCTAGAAATGGAGCAATGTGGGTTTGTTTGTGTTGGTTGAAAAAAATCTGATTCTTTAGAGATAGAAAGTGATTTCGTTTCGTTCATCAAGATTTGATTTTTTCTGTACATGTTTAATAGTATTGAAAGGCTCAAAGTTTTAATATTTTATTAAAAAATTTGTATACGTTAAGCCTTTAGAGCAACTAAACTATTTCCCAGAAACTTTGCCACAACAATATATTAGTAAAAATTTTGTAGTCTGTTCCTGTGTTCCATGAAGCTAAAGAATGATATTACTGTTAACCAAAGTGAGAATTTTTATCCCTCTTTTTATTTGTTTGCATTAATTGAAAATTTCTGGAATTTTTAGCATAAAATTTGGACTTGTAGTATGTTCTTGTGTTCCATGAAGCTAAAGAATGATATTACTGTTAACCAAATTGAGAATTTTTATTCCTCTCTTTATTTGTTTGCAGTGATTGAAAATTTCTGGGATTTTTAGCATAAAATCTGGACTGTTTTACATAAAAAATCTGCATTTTTTACAACCAAAATTTGCACTGCATTGTTTCATAAAAATCTACACTGCTTTGCACTATTTCACAAAATCTGCACTGTTTTAAATAATTATCTGTATTAAGTACTTTTCTGCACCTATGATAAAACCAATTTTTTGCCTTGGATGATCTTAATTTGAATTCCTTTGACATTGTTTCCTTTATATTGATTGGAAGTTTTTGGCCATTCCCAACTTTGACTTGGATGATTTTCATGTTCTAAATGCTTTTGTTGTACTTTTTTCTCCGCTTTTGTAGTTCTTTTCCAGTTGCAGTTGGTTTATTCAATTTGTTCTCTTCTATTAATGTTTCTTGAATGTTGGCTGAAAATTGAATTCTTATTGTTTTGCATATAGGGATTTGGCATTTTGTTACCTGGGCTATTTGGAACTGTGGATCCTTATCTGTGTAAGAATCTTAATGACGCAGGACAACCAGAACAAAACTGAAAATAACAATAAAATAAATGGATATGACCTAGGAGTCAGCACCTAGGCCTGGCTTGGAGTTAGTACCAAGCAAGGAAACCACTAGGAGTCAGCACTAGACCAAAGAAAGACCAAACGGGCATTTTTTTTTCATTCATCAAAATATCAACCATCCCTCAAGGAGTACAATAGGTTGCTTATAAAGGATTGCTAAACCCTAATTCTAATTGGCTAGTAAACCCTAATTGCCTTATTACAAAAATAATCTTGCTTCCAAATTAAAATACTAATAGCCCAATAAACTAATAGGACCTAAAATATAAAAATACAATTGACTTGCAAACATAAATAATACTAAATAATAATCTTCTTGCGTCTCCCGCATCACTTAATATGATTGCAAGACGAGAACAACCAGGTATTTATCAGTCTTCTCCTTTATTTTGTATTGTTTCTTGCTTATTTATTGGTAATATGTTTCTAGAAAGAATCTGAAATTGGAATGTGATTGCATATTTAAGTTTCTTGGTTATATCAAACTTGGTTTTATGTTTGGTTTAATTGTTTCATCTAAATATTTCCATTGTTTTTTTTTTTTATTACTTCTATGTACAATTTGTATTTTATTAGGTGCCCAAAGAACAAGTCCTACCTGTGCAAATAGGAAATCTGAATGGAAAAGAATTTGTTTTCCAAATACAACTAAATGACTATAATCTCGAGTATGGATGGGAATTCTTCACATTCAAGAAAGTTTTTGACTCTGTTGAAGAAACTAACAAAGCAATTTAGCTTGATAAAATGACAGAAGTACATATTCTTTAATATAACAAAATTACAAACTTGATATTTAACTTGTATATGTTGTAATACATTTCTCAACCTGTTACATCAGTGATACTTCAAATGAATGTAAACAGCAACTTATCAAGTGATCAAGATGGTGATTCTACAAATTTTCAAAAAGTTGATGTTGAAAGCAATGTGCAACTCACACCAACATCTGTAATCAAGGAATATAAAAGGAGTTATTCAGTGACTACTACAAAGCAGCAAAGGAAGAAGATACAAAGAATACTTTAAAGTTATCTTTTAATTTATTTGAAATATTGATTAAGTAGTTCTTTAAATTTGTGTTTCATACATTTATTGGATAATTAAAGATGTTAAAGATTGGAATCTTAATTTTAATTTTAATTTAACTTTGATTTCTATTTTTCATTACGTAATTTAATGTTTCATATCAAGGATAGGAAACTCTAAGACTGGAATCCTAATGTACATTCAAAGAGGAAGAGGCAAAGAATTGTTTACATCTTCATACACAATAACTTTTCCATGTATCGCACCGGTTAGCGACTAGTTATCTAAATGTTGGAGGAAAAAACAAAATTTTACCAAACTTTAACTAAATCCATTGATCTAACGCTAGTTTACCCTTCCGAAACACTTAATAATTTCTTATCTTAGTTGTTGAATTTGGATTAATCCATATCATATTTTCCAAGCAAATCCTAGGGTTACTTTTGATGATTAATTCTAAAAGTGCTAGACAAATCATGTCATTACAAATATATGAAGTATTCTCCAAATAAATATTATTTATATCTTGCAAGTAGAACATCATGCATAAGATCCATTTTCCATATTTTAAGCATAATTTTAAAATAGTAAATTTCAATAGATACATAATACATTTGAAAAATGATATAATTAATAATCTTCGGTTATCTTAAAATTTTGCAAGCATGTAGTTCCTAAGAAGTAAATGTAATTGAATAGTAGACTTGTCAAATTAAAATTTTCAAGCATGTAGGTTACAGAATTTTCAACCAAACTATATACATATGTGTGTATTATATTAGCAATTATTATTCCCTTATCGAGTTCTAATAAATAAACAATTTTGTGTCTAGAAAACATAAACATAACTATATACATACATATATGCTTATATTAGTGTAAATTGTTAAGAAGCCGTTGGTTCCTAACGGAAATGAATGTGAATGATTTGAAAATTGACTTGATTTGAGGTAATGACTCTTCAAAGAGTTAAGAGATGAGAGCAACATTGAATTAGTTCGAGATAGTCACCTTCTTTGAGAAAGAAAGATAGAAATTAACAAATGCAACAATTTGGGTTTCTAACATATTCCTCCCCTTTAAAACACCTTGCCTACAAGATGTTCTTTGTGGAATGACATATACATAACGGGTGACCAAATACTAAATCAAAATACCATTGTCATATTAATATGAATTGATCTTGCAAAGCATTGAGTTTCTTGATCAAATGTACAATAAATCTCAAGCAATCTATAAAATTATTTACTTCTACTTGGGAAGGTAATACTATCGTTATTTTACCTAGCTAAGATAAGACAGAAGCAGAATGACAGCATTGCATCCTTTACCAAATTTAAGCAATGTCCCTAGCGGCATTATCCTTCAGAAACATGCAATACTTTCTTATCCAAATGGTTGAATTTGGATTAATCTATATATTATTTGTCAAGCAAATCCTAAGGTTACTTTTACTAATTAATTCTAAAAGAACTAGACAAATCATGTCATCATAAATATATGAAGTATTCTGCAAATAAATATCATTTACATCTTGAACATTAAGAACAATACCCATTTTTATGCATAATTTTAAATACAAAATTTCATATAGAATCAATTTTGCTAGTTTTATAAATTTAATATCTATATTTAGGCTTTAATTAATTATTAAATTAATTATGACGTCATCACGGTTCGACCCCGGTTCGACCTCAAAAACCTTGAACCTCTCCCTTTTACGGTTCAATGAACGGTCTGGGTTTGAAATCCTTGACAACAAGAACTGAAATTGTATCCAAGTTCAGAAGAACTATATTCAAGAATCATTCTCCTCGGACTTCACCGAGGAAGGATTTCCTTGCTTAGAACTTGTCTTTCTTTGCTTTCTTAATATCTTTAATCCATTGTGCATGTTGCCTGATCCATTGAAGCCTAGCTTTTAAGTCCACTGTCTACAAATATATTGTGTTGGGCTCTTTGGGCCTGGATCCTTCTACCCTTTAAGATACTAACTCTCATATCCAAAACTACTCCCCCTTTTTGTCACGAGTGACAAAGGGTAAGAGTGTCAAGTAGACATCGCGTCATCGCTGGGTGAGCTAGCATCTCCATCATCGTCATCATCGGAAGCAGTAGCATCATCATCACCAGCATCATCAGCACTGCTAGAGCCATCACTCTTATTCGCAGAGGCCACAGGAGTGGAAGGCATGGTGTAACCGCCCATCTCAGCCTAGCGTCAAGCAATACGACCAACACGAGTGTTCACCTGACACAACTCATCATTGAGAGTGTCGAGGTGAGCATCCATGCGTTGAAGCTGCGCCATGATGTCCTCGAGTGTCACACCGCTAGTAGAAGAGGAGGGAGCGAAGGTGGATGGAGCTAAAGGAGTGGGAGGAGTTGCCGTACCAGACCGCCTCGATCGAAACTGCGCCTCGCTCTGTTTAACGGTAGTGTAGTCAATGGCACACATAACGGGGAAGTGGTTGGACGAGGGAAAAGGAACAGAAAAATGGCAAAAAATCTGTGTGATAGCTGAAGGGAAGATGAGCTTATCACAGGTTGCTGTATCCCTATACACATCTATAATAGAAAGAATAAAATGTGAAGGAAAATCTATAGTGAGATGCTTAAGAAGGGAAATAAAAAATCGAGCACGAGGCTCTGTGATAGAGTTATAGTGAGAAAGAGGGTGCAAAACAAAAGTCATCACCATGTTCATGAATCTAGGACCTTTAGCAAAGGTCGAACACGGTGTAAACTGATGATCACCCTAAGCAAAAGGGCGCTTGCAGAAAGCGAAAATCATCTAATCTTTGGACACAATCCTTAGACGTTCACAACCGGGGTAGTCAGAATCCTCTACCCTCGGGACACGGAGCACATCGGATACTAACTCCGGTGTGACAACTATGCGCGTACCTCGAACGCGAGTATGAAAGAGAGGTACTGAAGAATCGAGTCCATGCATGTTGGAGTAAAACTCCTGGATCAGTATGGATGGACAGGTGACCGGGACGTCACACAGTGACTCCCAACCCCGACTGTGAATGACACTAGGTAGGTTAGTGTCGGAGAAATCCGACAAAATGACTCGGCGTTCCGAATGAACACCTCGTCAAGAAAAGTTCTCTGAGAAGTCCTTTCGAGCAGAGGAGGGGGTAGGATCAGAAGAAGATGATGCCCCGGTACGAAGAGGGTTCCGAGACGGGGCAAACTTACGTTTTGGTGCCATTGACGCACTAACGTAAACTAGAGAGTGAAGAGGAAGAAAGAAACACTTAGAAAAGTCCCAAACAGTTCAAATATATAGAAATATATTGAATGGAAAGGACGTATGCATGAATATGCATGAGCATGTGACGTGCAATAGTAATATCATCATGGGCTCAGCCTCAATCCAAACCTACCAGCACACAAACAATTGCACACATCTAAATGCATGAAAATATAGTTATAATGCTCATGAGATGCAATGCATGAAGTTTTTAAGATCAAATCTTCAAAACCCATCCCAAAAAATTTCACAAAAACCTCTTTGATTTTGAAAAACCACAATTTTGTAGAAAACCCAAAAACTTAGGTTACAAAGCATGAAATGCATGAAAATGAGGGATTAGAAACTTACCAAGTGAAGAAAAACTAGAATAAGCTTGAAGAATCCTTGAGGAAGAGGTTAGGAGTGAGTGATAGAGGTTTGGGAGGTGAAAAGACGCGGATAGGTCGAGAGAGATTGAGAAAATGAGGATCGGATCGCGTTTGAACCCTTATATAGGTGTTCAGTAATTCTCGACAGATAGATGTGTCAAGAGGTATCGAGACATGTGTCGAGATTTAAAAGCTTCGACAGATGAAGCTATCGAGAGGTGTCTAGAGGTGTCCACAGCAAAACAATCTCGATGGATCGAGGAGCTATCGAGGGGACAGGAGGTTTCTCGATCGATCCACCTAGCTATCGAGAGGTATCAAGATTGTGATAAAAATCAACTGAAGAGCTCGATAGAAAAGCCAGGTGTCGAGAGGTGTCGAGGAGGTGTCGAGATTGCTTAAAAATAGTTTTTCAAGAAGGGAAAAACACAGATATGAATGCAATCAAGCATGCAACTCAACCAAGGATCCAATCAACATTTTGAATTCCCAAAAGCATCTCTCAACAATAATTTTAAACACATAGATCCCAAAAACACACATACACACTAAACAAGTCTAACTAATTTTATATTTCAAAAACAAGACAAGACAGTTTAGTGAGCATATATTAACACATGTAAACCTTGTGATGGCCAAATCACATTGTACCTGCACATGTATCAAGAGTAGCAAAGAATATTGCGTGTTGTGTGTGAAAAACATCGCAAGATTGCATAAGTGTCAACTAGTTATGACGATTTAAGATATGAGTAAATCGCTTTAACTCACACATAATCATAATTGTTTGATGAGGACTATCACCTTTGAGGTACATCCTATAACTCCCACATCTCCTAGAATACACGCTTGAAATCATATTTAAAAGCATTTTGATCTTTTTGCTTTTTTTTTTCTTTACATATTTTCTTTTGAGCAAACCATGTATGGGCATATAAGAGATAGAAAAGAAATACCTAATTATTTTAAACATTTGACATTTCAATTTTGCTATGCCGAAACACACAAATGTCATTCATGATTGGCGGGCAACAGTGGTGAGATGGTTATTTATGCCTTTCTCTTAGGATTTTCTAATCCTTCCCATCAAAAAGAGTGATACGAGTGTTAAGTACAAGAGATTACTTAATCTTACTCATCACAAACACGAACCACAAAACTCACTTGCTTAGTTGTGCATAGAGATGCTCATCTAAGCTACAAGAGATACAAAGTTTAGAAAATTTTGTTTCAATGGCTGTCCAAAGTACACAAGTACCAATGTACACAAAACACACATTGTTTTTGTATTTTTTTTTATTTTTCAATTTTTTTAATTTTTATATTAAAAACAAAATAAACAAAACTGAAAATAAACAGACAAAAACATGTTAAGCAAAGCAAAGCATAAAACTAGACTAACTCAAAATAAAAGCAAAACACACAAGTAATGCAAAAACAAAAACAAGAAGAGGGAGAAGAAAGTGATAAAATCACTTGGAGCCATTTTCCTTCCACACCTTGAAAGAACCTTTCCGTCTAGTAAACCCTTGATCTGGCGGTGAGGGGGAAGAATTGAAACAGTTTAAGTTCGAAAGAAACATAAGGGCTTTGAGAAGATTTCCAAGAGGAGCAAGAGAGGATGGAAACTGATTTTGGTTTCCCGATGCTATCATGTCGTTGCTCTGTTGAGTGGCTAGCCACTTATAGCAATTAGGTCGAGTATGACCGGCTGCTCCACAGTGATGATAGAGATGTTGCTTCTTTTGTTTAGGCTTTTAAGAGTTAGCCTTCTTAGTCCTAGGGTTTTCAGTCTCATTCTTAGCAAGTTTAGGGGGTGCTCCTAAGATAGACTTACCTTTATCTATGTTCTCACTAGCTAAATCATTTTTGACATTAGTGTTCTCAATTTCAACATTATTAGTAGGAGGAACAAAAACAGTTGAACTAGTAGAAGCAGTACTAGGAGAAGAGAAACCATACCCTAAACCGATTCGATCGGAAGCAGATTTCTGAAAACTGAGCATCTCATCAAGCTTTGCACTTGAAGTCCTCTCCAATTGAGCTCTGACTTGGAATAGTTCTGCTTCAAGCTTCTTAGTCTTATCAGCCAAGAAGTTGTTCTCAAATCGCAGTGCTCTAATAGTCTGATTGGCTTCATCAAACTTTGTGGAAAGCTCTTCTCGATCAAGTTCCAGATCACTCAGCGGCCAACCTATAAAGTTTCTCATGCTTCTCAGAAACTTTGTACAATTTCTCATAGGCTGTATGGATATCATCTTGATCATCCATCTTCTCGAACTTAGACTCCACCAAGTCCTCTTCTTCATCCACATCTTTAACAATCCCCTCAGTAGGATTGACAGTGGCAGTGAAGGCATTCAGGATTCCGTCATCCTCATTGTCGGAATCATTCTCAGGCTCGATGTCACTCAACGTAGTAGCAAGTGCCTTACTTTTCCCAATGGTCTTGAGATACATAGGACACTCTTGTTTCATATGTCCAAAGCCTTGACACCCGAAGCATTTTGGTCCTACGGGAACAGTGTACTGACCGCCATCCCTAGCATCCTTCTTCCCCTTGTCTTAACTCTTGAACTGAGAAGAACTGGATTGCCTACGGTCCTTGTCGAAGCCTTTCCCATTGGCATTCTTCATGAACTTCTTGAATTACTTCGTAATGTAGGACTTCATGTTAGAATCTTCATCGTCTAAAGACTCATCAGTATCACTGCTCTTGGCCTTCAATGTCATGCTCTTGTCCTTACCCGACTTACCAATTCTTGTTAAACCTAACTCATAGGTCTGCAAATTACCAACCAGCTCTGTCAAAGGAATCTTGTCAATGTCCTTTGATTCCTCGATTGCAGTGATCTTGGCATGGAATCTCTCGGGTAGAGATCTGAGCACCTTTCTCACAATCTTGGGTTCAGGAATGGTTCCCCAAGATTGAAAGTTGAGTTCACTATGTCCTTGAGCTTGGCATAGAACTCATCGAACGACTCATCCTCCTCCATCTTGATCTCTTCGAAGCTTATAGCGAGCCTCTGAAACTTCGAATCCTTGACAGCCTTAGTTCCTTCATAGGTTGTCTAGAGAATAGTCCATGCTTCCTTAGCAGTTTCAATGAAAGATATCTTTTTGAACTCCTTATTAGTGACCGCACTGAATAAGGCATTCAATGCCTTACTGTTGAAATTTGCCGCCTTGATCTTGGCATCATCCCAATCGGCCAGCGCTTCTGTAGGCTTAGTCCAGCCTATCTCCACAGCTTGCCAAACTTTCTCATCTAAAGACTGCAAGAAAGCTCTCATGCGTACTTTCTAGTATGCATAGTTAATGCTATCAAATAAAGGAGGTATAATAAGAGACTGTCCTTTATCCATGACAAACAGTGGTCAATGGATCACACAGCAAAGATTAAAACCTAATCAGAGTGTGTCTACTCTGATACCACTTGATAGGCCAAAAACGAATTGACCCCTTGTGATATATTAATTGATTAATTAGCCAAGTTTATTAATTAATTAAATTAACATGCAAAATGCGTGGTAGCACAAACAAATCACCAATTAAACTAAGTATGCAGCGGAAAATAAATTGACATGGTGATTTGTTTACGAATGGGGAAAACCTACATGGCAAAAACCCCACCGAGTGATTTTAAAGTCACCACTCCTAAGAATCCACTATTATCACAACAAGCGGTTACAAGTAAAGGAATCTCAGTACCTTATACCAACTTACAGTTGAACCCTTATCCCAATACCCAATTGGACTTGTTCTGTAGTGATAATCTCTCCTTTTCAATGCACGGCTCCCAGTACGTGACTAACCAATTGTGTGGATCCCAGTACGCGACTTCAATCACCAACTAGAGAAGGTTGTTGGCTGCAAATTTTTTCAGTTCATTCAAACGATGAAGATCAAGAAGATACTTGGTCACAAAACCCAACAGTGCACAAACACAGCAACTTCTTCACAAGAATGATGAACTAGGGCAAATTCTGTCTCCGATCACAATTTGCTTGAACAAACTTTGCTCAACACTTGTGCAACTTGTGTCCACTTTGACGGCCCTTAAAATAATCATTTTATATGTCTAGGGTTGTAAGAAAAGAAAACCCAAACATACAATCACGGATTAGAGTCAAAACAGAACTGAAATTCTGTTTTTCATAAACCTCGACAGATACCCTATCTATCGAGCTGCTATCGAGCCATAGGGCTGGAACAAGTCTTTAAGCTCGATAAATGCTAGCTATTGAGATTTAATGACAAAAACTTTCTCAGCTTGAATCTTGGACAAACTTGCATGGCTTTAACACTTGATCTTGAAATAAGGTTTCTTGAAGTATTAAACACATCCTAGATCTACCCAAATACAAGTAAAGTGTATTTTGTCAAAAGATTAGCCAATTACATAAAATAGTGACATATGTTCATAACAAGTGAATCACATATGTCCTAACGATCTTAAACATGGCAAACTGCCATAACAAAGGAAAATTACATACAAAAAAGAAAAAAAGGAAAAAATAACAATAAGTAAAAGAAAAAGATCCTAAACTATGCCTTGGTTGGAGGAGGGTCATCTTTGTTGCCTGGCTGGGAGACAGGAGGATTCGTGGCTTTGGGATCAACCTCCTTTGCCTTGGGAGCAACATCCTTGGCCTTAAGAGCGACATCCTTGAGCTTAAGGGTAGCCTCTGGACCATTGGCCTCTGGTAGGTGCTTGACCTCCTTGCCCTTACCCTTGTCCTCTAGCCAAGAACCACCCTGGCCAACCCCCTTACTTTTAGCCATCTTAGCCCCCTGGGCTCGGTTACCAACCTTGCCAGGCCCTTTGGGGACCTCAGTAGGGGGAAGAGAGGCCTGGGTGATAGAGGGCTACTCAGAGGAGGTTGGTGCAGGGGCAGAAGGAGGAAGGAGTGCAGTTGGAACTTCACGGATGTCTGTAGGGTAGTAAACGTTCTCAGCCTTCCTCCACTCGAAAGCAGCAGGGACTCCTGCCTAGTTGAGCGCCTCTACCCACACTTCTTGGCAGTAGTCCCTACAGACTTTCGCCAGCTCCTCCGCGAAATGGACCTCGGTCACCTGCACCCCAAGATCATAGGATGCCTGCTCTGAAGCCTTCGCCGCTTCCTTGGCCGTCCGAGCAGCCTCCTTGGCCTTCCCAAGCTTTCCTTTCAAGTCCACAACCTGCTGCTTGGCCATGGCCAACTCTATTTCAACATAGTGGAGCTTCTTGCATTACTCCTCAGCCTAGTCTTGGGCGTTCTTGAGGTCGGCCTCAACGCTCCTTCTCTCCATCTCCTCCGCCATTAGCTTCGTGGACAGCTCCTGGTTCTTCTGCTCCGCTGCACCCAGGGCCTTGTTGGTCTCGGCATGAAGGTTAGCCTCAACCCTGGCTTCGTTGCGAGCATCTTTCACCCACTCCTCAGCCATGAATACCTCCTAGACGGCCTGCACAAAAACAACAAGGGAATTCTTTGTTAAAAAAAAAAAAAAAAAAAAAAAAGGACAACCTATCATGACAACCTAGCATGACAAGAAGCTTACCAAGGCTAAGTCCCTCTTCAGGGACAGAAAAAGATCCTGCTGCCTCATGGTTTGCAGTGTAGCCATATCTTTGGGCAGCAACAGGGGCTACTCTAGGGCCTCGGCCAGGTAGTGGGCATGCCCTTTCTGAAACTCCCTGATTAAGGAGCTCCGTGGTATGACCGCCCCCTTTAGCTCCAGCCAGGGATCCCACACTAGGGTTGGAGGGCGCACCTCGGCCGCGCTATGGTCCTCCTTGCTTTCAACTAAAGAGGCCCTCCCCTAGCCCTTGGCCGTCTTTTGCTACTTGGGCTCCTTTTGGGGGACCAACTCCCCCTCCTCAACCACCTCTTTCTCCTTCCTTTTCTTCTTCAGGTTGGCCACGGCGAACGGATTAACTGTAGGAGGAGGATGGGGGAGAGCAAGAAGAGGCTAGGACCCTTGGGTGCCTTTAGGTGCCAACCCCTTAGCCCTGTCCGCAAGGAGCTCCCGTAAGCCCTTCTTCCTGTTCAGAGCCATCTCATCTTCTTCTTCCTCGGAGCTATTGTCTATGCGCGTAACGACGAGACCGGAGATGTGAACACCCAAAAATCTATCTGGCTTATCTTCTGAGTCCAAGACTTTAATCACGGGCTCTCTTTGTTCCTCGAGATGGAACTGGTCTATTTCCACCTCGAGTGATAGGCGCGAAGAGGCTGTCTCTTCTCTTAAAACCGCCGCTTTATGGGGAAAGCAATGAGCGGGCAGTTCAACTGGCACGATGTCTTCTCGGGCCATAAATCCAGGCACCGAGACGTCTATCCGAGCAAGTCGAGGATCACCGGCTCTGATCGCGTGGCCTATGTCCTGGAACTTGTCCGATAAGGGATGTAAGTCAAGGATGAGATGGACGGCTCTTAGCTGTTTGTCCTCACTCACAAACACCTCAGACTTTAGCACCTTGTTGAGATCGTGGACGTTGACGAGGTTGAGGTTGGGCGCTACGTGCCTTTTATTTGCAAAAATAGCCGAGAAGCAAAACCACAGTCAGAACAATGAAGCCATCCATAAAAAAGAAAAGAAATACCAAAGGAAAGGAGAGAGCAGCAAAACTAATGAACTAGTGCCCATGTTAAAGGACCTAAACCTAGGGTACCCCACCTGGCTCTCCCTCCCGGGTTGGGCAGTAAAGACCTAGGCTTGGGAAGACACGAGACGAGCCTAACCACTGAAGACCTAGACTTAAGGTAGTAGCCCGAGTCTGCCAGCAGATGGCACTCATACATCCAAACGACATCGTGCCAGGTAATGTTCAACCCCATTTGCTCATTGAGAGCATCTACACTACTCAGAATCCTAAATAGGTTGGGCACACATTGGTGGGGGCACAGCTTATGGGCGATTAAATAGTCTCTAGTTACACTACCCATGGAAAGCGTCATTCCCCCTTCTATGAAGGCGATCATGGGAATGACGACTTCCCCTTCATTCCTGTGGGTGAGCCACTCACCCGGAGAGCAGTATTGCAAGGAAACGCCCCGGGGAATGTGGTACAAAGCCCTAAACCCCTCCATAGCAGCAGGGGAATCTACTAGGTGGGCGAACCTATCCATTAAAGTAGACTGAAAAGAAGTGAAGGAGATATTTGTGAAGAAGAAGTAAAAAGTAGAAGGTCGAGAAGATTGGCCGAGGAGAAAATAGCCTAAGAACAAAGAAAATTACGAAAATAAGGACAAAGGTCACTTCAGAAGCTTCTCGAAAGCTTGAAGATTTAGGAAGTCTTGAGAGTTCGAAGATTGGTAAAGTGAGAGAAATGAATCCCCTAGGCGCCTTATATAGGAGGCGGAATTGGGTGGGAGTTATCCCGCCCAAAATTTGAGGAGAAATGCCAGCCGTAGGATCTCCATCTCACCGTAGGACATGGGGAACAAAGCGCCGCATGTAGCATTTAATGAGAGGTTGCAGACTCTGAAGCGCAAGAACGGTTACGGGGCACGCGAAGTGATACTTTCACGTGTGGAAATCAAAGAAACGTGTGAGATTAATTATCCAAGGTCAAAACCCCACTTTTCTCCTCGGATAAGAGAAAAAAAGCCAGAATTTTGAGGGGCTATTGTGGGGTACAAGAATTTAAATAAGATATTGCGCCATGTGTTATACCCATGGCCGAGGGGGCCATTGTCGTGCTGAGGAGGTCACGCGCTCGGACAGTAAGGCCACATCAGTGGCACGTCACCAGAGGAGGTCATACTGTAGAGAAAGAGCTTCGGGGATGGGGTTAGCCTTGACGTGACTGAAGGGATGGTGGCTGCCACCACATGTAATGCATCCCACCAAACCTTCAGGCTGCATTTATGTGGAGAAGACCCCTAAACAGTGCTGCTTTGGATGCCTCAACTCACAAGAGGCTTGGGAAGGTGTCTGATGGGACAAACACTCAAGTGGTGGCCTAGACGATCAACAAATGGAGGGCCAAGATCATCTATAGGGAGCTATATAATATAAAAGACCCTCCAGGGAGAGGGGATCGGAAAATCTGTAGAGAACACACTGTAGCAACAAGAACTAAAATTGTATCCAAGTCCAAAAGAACTATATTCAAGAATCATTCTCCTTGGACTTTGCCGAGAAAGGATTTCCTTGCTTAGAACTTGTCTTTCTTTGCTTTCTTAATATCTTTAATCCACTGTGCATGTTGTCTGATCCATTGAAACCTAGCTTTTAAGCCCACTCTCTACAAATTTATTGTGTTGGGCTCTTTGGGCCTGGATCCTTCTACCCTTTGAGCTTAGGAACCAAAACGGAATCCTTACATATATATATATATATATATATTTTTTTTTTTTGAGATACAAAATTGCTAATATAACTTTTGTATATAGATTTTATTAATATATCTTTTACGAGAATGATAATACACTCATAACAAACTCATAACAATTTTTATTTTTGGTGTGAAACAATTTAGGGTTTTAATTGTGTTGGATTTCTATTGGCTCAATATTTTAGGAACATATTGGTTCCTAAAGATCATATTAAACTTAATCACATCACTGAGGGTCATGAATCATGGAATACTGGTTTTCTCTTACTATCTTTTTGTTGCAAGTAACAAGAAAACTAGAAGTCTAATGCTACAAGCCTAACATATGCAAAGACCTAAAATATTATATGAATTATCTACCTAATTTCTTATGAATGATTTTAGAAATCATATATATGACATACTCTTTAAGAGGAATAAACACCTTTTTTTTCCCTCAGAATAAATAAATTGCATATTTGTTATAAATGTGCATTTGAATTAACCTTTTGTTTTTTGTTCTTTTTTTTAGGATAGGGAAATTTCAAATCCACTGAGAGAGCCGACAAAAGTATTACCTATACTAAGAAAAATATAAGTTTTAAATATTGTACATAAACAAATAATTAAAAAATAATAATAATAAAGACTGAAAGTTAAAGGCTAATACAAACATTGCTGTGTAATGGTCTACAGAGATCAGTTGATGTATGTGTTTTATTTATTTATTATATAATGTGAATTTCATCAGCAAGAGTCCACAGCTAGCTATTTAAACCCAAAATTAAAATGATGCTCATGTGCACTACTGTTAATGCAAATCTTACTTATGATTGAAGAAATTGAGAAACAAAATGTATACATGACAACTGGTGGGATTCTTTGCTTGCTTCCATTTGTAGTTTAAAAGAAAAACACTGTTTAGTTAATACTTTGCTCTCTCTTTGAGCCATGGTCCTCCATGATAGCTAGGTTGAATTAGAGTATGACTCACTCACCGCAACCTGCCAAATTTCCTTTCAACTCTGGTCTTTCTCATTTTATTATGTTACATTTTCATCTCCAAGAATTTTTGCCCCATCCTTCTGCCTGAAACAAGGAGAACTTTACGCATGCTCAGTTCCTCACTTATACCTTTCACTATCTTTTTTTCTTTTCTTTGTTAGATACAAGGTACTGGGTACACCTTCCATACGACGATAAGTGTTGAAAATAGTGTGTCATACTTTTTGCAGGTTTAATTATTTGAGCACAGAACATCTTTGCCAATTGAGTTGATTAGAACTCAGAAGTTTTGAAGCTATGTCATACTTTCTCAGGTCTAATTATTCATGCTATAGCCTCAATAAATGCAGACTCAGTCTATTTCAGACTAACTATTAGATAATTTGAAATTGCTGTCAGACATCATCTACCATGATACTTGATAATAAAACAAAAGGCTGGGAAGTAAAGAGATCAATATATCTGATAATAGCAATCAACACTTACCAATTATAATGCATAAAACCATGCACTGAGTGATTTTGGAAGTTGTGAGAGTACTTACAATGAGAGGAGACTGGAGAGAGAGAGAGAGAGACAGAGCTTAGTAGAATCGCTGGGTCTCATTCTGGTTCGCATCAAAATGGCTAAGCCTTTCTTGTTCATACTTTTTATTTATTAGCAACCAATTTATATTAAAACCAAAAAGTTAGTGCAATTTCTCTGACGATAGCTCTCTTTGTCTCTCTCTGTGTCTCTCTAACATTGACCGTTGATAAATCGTTTTCATAAGCGGCCCGATTTTTTGTCAGCCACCAAATGAAGAAGACGCTGTTCCCCGAAACGTGTTTGTAAAGTAAAGTTAACATGTTATTTCGGCTCCGTTTCAAAACTTTTTTTTTTAAGGCGTTCTGAAGTCCGAACACGCGCTAATTTGTTTGCATCGCTGAGTTTAAGCAGAAAACGGGGGTCGAAGATTTGGAAAACGACAAAAGAGTAAAAGGATGACGGAATGAAGAGACAACTGTGTGCTTGAGGGTAAATACCATAAATTAACATAGGACAAGGTTTCTCTAGCTTTTTTTTTTCTAAATATTCTGTTTATATAAAATAAATTATTGAGAAGGTTCTGCTCAAACTTATTTAGTTATATAATACTTTTTTATAACTCGAGTTTTATTATAGCAAAAAAAAAAATTGTTATATAACTAAAAAAAGCTTAGGCCTTGTTTGGATCCCTTTTTTTCATCACTCAATTTCCGTCACTCATTACTTATTACTCATCACTCATTATTTATCACTCATCACTCATCACTTTAAAATACCACACCCGTTTGGCATCATCACTCATTTGCCATCACTCAATATTTTTCACACTGTTTGTGGGACCCATGCCTGACACACACACAGCCCCTAATAACTCTCTCTGCCTCTCCTTTTTCTTTTCATTTTTTTCCCTTCGTCTTTCTCTGCCTCCCTTGAACTTTTCTCTACTTTTCGTTTGGAAATCCATCCTTTTTTTTCCGTTCGTCTTTAGGATTTTTTTTTTTATATATATTTGTTCTCTCTCATGCATAGATCGGTGGACTGGGTTCGAGACGACTTGTTCATTGACGGTGGTAGATGGCTTTCCACGGTGGCCATTGATTGGTGGGTTTGGTGGTGCGATGGGTTTGTGGTGTTGCGGCTGAAGTGTGGTTGTAACCGACGAAGACCCGGCTGATGGATTTGAGTTTGCTTTTTTTTTTTTATGATTGAGAAATCTAGGATTTTTTTTTTTTTGGAGATTGTTTGAGAAGTGTGGGGTTTTTTTTTTTTTGGAGAAATTTGGGTTTGGTGATGCTTTTTTTTTTTTTTTTATCAATTGAGAAGTGTGGCTGATTGTTTGCAACCAAACCCAGAAACCAAATGTGAAAAAAAAAAAAAAAAAAAAAAAAAAAAAAAAAAAAAAAAACCCTTTGCAACCAAACCCAGAAACTAACGTGAAAAGGAAAGGAAAGAAAAGAAGAAAAAAAAAAGAAGAAGAAGAAGAGAATAGCAGAGAGGTGTGTCCCAGACCAGCATGAAAGACAAAAAAAGAAAAAGAAAAGAAGATAACATGTGTGGGAGAGAGCAAAAGTCTGACTGTGGGACCCTCAGTGTGTGTATAATTACGAAAATGCCATTAAAAACAGAGATATGGAAACTGAAAACAGTTAAAATGTGTTTTCAGTTTCCATAACTTATCACTCAAAAATTAGAAAATTGAGTGATGAAAACAGAGTTATGGAAACAGAGTGATGGTGATGCCAAACAGACTTTTAGCTATGGGTCCCACCATTTTTGAGTTATGAGTTATGAAAACAAAGTTATGAGTTATGGAAATTGACGATCCAAACACCCACTTAGTTACTCAAAAAAAAAAAAAAAACTAAAAAAGTTCTAAGATAAGTCGAAGTTTCACTTGGAACACGAGTTTGGTAAAGTTAAGTTTCACTTGGAACTCGAATTTTAAAAGAGTGCAACATAATTAAATAAGTTTGGGTAGTAACCTTTTAATAATAAAAAAATTCCAAAAACTAAATATTTGGCAAACAAAGCTAGGTTTGTCTCAAAACTATTTTGGAGAGAAACTCTTCAAACTCCTCAAATATTTTTTTATTGAATGTAAATTTAAAAAATTTAGTCATTAGATTGCATGTTCTTAATACACATGTCAAATTTCATTTAAAACTATTTCGGACTCCCTTAGAATTAGGACAAGGTTTCTCTCCAAATTTTTCAAACTCCATATATATATATATATTGAATGTGAATTTTGAAAATCTAATTATTGGATTGCATATTCTTTATATTCTTAACATACATGTCAAATTTTGTTCAAATCTTTTTGAAAAGCAGTCCAATATTTTGTCGGCCTCCAAATGAAGAAGACATTGTTCCCCGAATCTTCTTTGTAAAGTTAACGGATTATTTCGGTTCCATTTTCGAAATGTTTTTTATTTTATTTTGGGCATTTTGATGTCCGAACAAGCACGTATTTGTTTTTAGCGCTGAGTTTATGCAAAAAAACGAGGGTGTCCGTTGATTTGGAAAACGATAGAGTAAAAGTATGACTAATTGAAGAGACAATGGTGTGCTTAAGGTAAATTAACATGTGGGACATGCTAAGGTTCTTTCAAACTGCTCTTTTTTTTTTCTTTTTTTTATTAAATGTGAATTTTGAAAGTATAATTGTTGGATTGTATGTTATTATTATATCCTCTATGCTTGCAAAATTTTAAGAATATCATGAAAGCTCACTAGTATAAATACTATAATGAGTTTAGACCTCAATTATACAAGATAGAATTTCTACTCCAGCCTAATCTAAGTGTATATGTGTGTGAGCTCCTTCCTAGAGACTTGAACCGCGGGCCTTGCCCCCCACACCTCACAAGCATTTATATTTGTGAAGTGACTACCACACCAAGGGTGCGCGGTGATCCCAATTTTTAAATTATGCCTAGATTGCTTTTAATCTACTTTAAACAATGCGGGATAATTAGATTAATAAATGCGCAATCAACTGGAACTACTAACTAATGCATGGATAAACATAATTGACAATTAAGTAAAAGAACAAGTAGTAAGGGAAGAGAGGAGCAAATACAAAATGACACTACGATGTGTTATCGAAGAGGTGTAAGAAATAGAAACTTGCAACGGAATATAAGTAATCGGTTTTTTGGCATACCTCTCTTGGCCTAAACCGATGATCACACAGGAGTTTTGAGATTGTTCTACGCTGTCTAGAGCCAGCCTCCACGCAGACCAGCTATTCAAACACGTTCTAAATTCCAATTTGTATAATCCACAAACCAAAAACGTTTCTCCGATGGTGTTGTACACTACTAGAGTGATGCAAACATAACCCATAACCTAAGAGCCTCACAACACTCTGTAAACACTATGAGAAATGCAGAATTCGTTCACTGTCCAATGGGTACCACTCTTGGTGTTTATATACACACCACTCCATTAATATTGAGTGGAATAGTGGACTTAGTGGGGTAAAGTAACAGTCCAAACCATTACTCCATAACTCTTGGATGTTACAATCATTCTAAGGCAAACAGAGGGACATGCTAACTTTGGGTGTCTGTTCATATTCTTTTCAGTTTCTAACATCTTCCACTCATCCACTGTGGGCATGGCCCTATTATCCATCTCTCAATGTGTTTCTCAGTGCGTTCATATTGGCAAATAGGTTGTGCGACTGCCGAGCACACTTGAAAAACATATTTGGGAGCATTATACTAAATCTTATACCAAGACCAGCATAGTAACATCCCTAAAGTGTCTCGTTATGCCCTAGACATATATTAACACATCAAGTCAAGCATCGCTAACCCCTCTTGAATTTAATACTCAGACTTATGCTTAACCCATCATAGCTATCCAGATGTACTCACGATTATTTCACTACCATAAGCGCTATAACCTGTCGACAATGAGTACAAATATAAGGATGTGTTACAAAAAATAGTCTTCCCTTTGCACTCATGTCCTTTAACTTTGGTCCAATCGCTTTCCCAGCAATGTCTCTTTAGACTGAATCCAACATGGCCATAGGTAACATGCCAAAGTAGCAGACATCAAAACCTCAACTTCATGACATAGTCAAAAGTAACAAAGGCATAAGTAGGATCTTAATGAAAGATCCATGGGACTCACACGGTGAAGAAGCAGGGATTTATTCTCTCACCTCCGCTTTTGGTCGAGCAAGCACATGTAGTATGAAATACATGCTACGGTAGGGTTCTCTTAAGTAAGAGCGTATGTCTTAACTCAATACATCGTACAAATCTTATTCTAGTCGCTACTCAAGCGCCTAACTCGAGTCCTTTATTTACTTGCCACCTCAGGCATCAAATTAAGGTCTCGCATCTGGCTAACCATAGGCTACATGGATCATGGGCTATCCATGTACAGTCTAATTAAGATAAATATATTCTAGACCTCATCTTAGTTCCAACTAAGGCGACATCTGTTTGTGTCAACCATCTATATATGCTACATAAGCATTAAATGACACAATGTCTCATCTCTTCTCAGTACTCAAGCGCCAAAGGTGATTGCTCGTGTGAGTGAGCCAACCTAAGCCTGCCGACATACCTTTCATACCACAGAACTCATCATATGGTATATGTGTGTGTAAACATACATATTATTAACTGAATAACATCATATGTATTTAAAACAAAATATCCCAAAAAGTACAATAAATGGTAACTAAAAACAACATATCATCATATTCTACGTAGCCTTAACTCCTAACATGAGCCTGAAAGGCACCCCTTCCTATAGGCTTTGTTAGTGGATCAGCAATCATGAGACTTGTAGAAATGTGTTTTAGAACCACTTCATTGTGAGCAACCATGTCTCGAATGTAGTGATATCGTATATCAATATGTTTGGTTCTACCATGATACTTAGAGTCTTTAGCATAGGCAAGCTGCCATGCTATCACAATGTACCGTAACGGAATCCGAGGCATCCTTGACAACCTCAAGATTTTGAAAGAACCTCCTTAACCAAACTACTTCCTGAACAATTGCTGAACATGCTACATACTCTGCTTCCATAGTTGATAATGCTATACAGGGTTGTTTCTTGCTACTCCAAGTGATGACACCATTATTTAGCAAGAAAGCATATCTAGATGTAGATTTGCTTTCATCCAGGTCACTACCCCAATCAGTATCACTATAGCCAATCATACGCAAATTTGAACCCTGATAACAAAGGATGTAGTCTGCTGTCCCTTTAAGATACCTTAATATCATCTTGACAGCTTTGTAATGAGCAAGTCCTAGATTAGACTGAAATTTGCTGACGAATCCAACAGCATAACATATATCGAGCCGAGTACACATCATTGCATACATCAAGCTTCCAACTGCATTAGCATAGGGAACAAGAGCCATCTTTTCTTTTTCATCTTTAGTCTTAGGACACATATCCAGGCTTAAGCTCTCATTTTTGGCAACTGGAGTATCTATGGGTTTGCAATTATGCATTTGGAAATGCTCAAGAACTTTCTTAACATAGGTTTGTTGTGATAAACCTAAAAGTTTCTTTGAGCGATCCTTGAGGATTTTAACCCCCAGAATATAATCTGCCTCACCCATGTCCTTCATCTCAAAGTTAGAGGACAACCACCCTTTTGTGGCGATAATCATCTCCATGTCATTACCGGCCAATAATATGTCATCGACATACAATGACAAAATAATGAAACTTCCTTTAGATCGTTTTACGTAGACACAATGATCTTCTTCGATCATCGTAAACCCATTCGATAGAACGACTCGATGAAATCTCAGATACCACTGTCTAGATGACTGCTTTAAACCATATATGGATCGCTTAAGTTTGCACACTTTGTGCTCTTGACCTTTGGTCACAAAGCCAATAGGTTGATCCATATAGATTTTTTCATCTAGTTTTCCATTAAGAAAAGCTGTCTCAACGTCCATTTGGTATAATTCCAAATTCAAGTTTGCAACAATGGCCAGAATGAGTCGAACAGAGGCAAACCTCACAACCGGAGAAAAGGTTTCCTCGTAGTCAACACCCTCCTTTTGAGTGTATCCTTTTGCCACTAATCAAGCTTTATACCTTTCTATTGACCCATCCGCCTTGCGTTTGATTTTAAGAACCCATTTGTTCCCAATTGCTTTTCGCCCTAACGGTAGGTCTACCAGATCCCAGACCTGATTAGTCCTCATAGACTCCATTTCATCATTCATTGCTTTCATCCACTCATCACTAACAGAAGATGAGAGAGCCTCTTGCATAGTTTTTGGCTCATCATCATCTTGTGAAGCAATCATGAAAGCTTCCCCCTCAATCTCAAAATGACGACGAGAAACATTACCATGGTTGCTTCTACGTGGCTGAGGTTGTTATGGATCAACTTCTAGTGGTGTGCTCCCACTAGATTGTGAGTTGCTCCCACTGTCTCTAGGAGTTTCAGGAATTTCTTCCTTGTCCTCTACTAGTCTACTTGGGGCGCCTACCTCTTGATCCATCATTTCATAAAGAGTCAAGTTCTTTTTAACCTCACCTATGTTAGGGAATTCACTTTCAATGAAATCAACATCACGTGACTCCAATTCAGTCACACTTCCATCAGGTTGTTCACCTATCAACACATAGCCTTTGGAATGCTCAGAATATCTTATAAAGATACACTTCTTTCCTCTAGGCCCTAACTTCCCATATCTATGAGAAGTATTGTGAACATAACCTATTGAACCCCATGGCCACAAGTTATTCAAGTCAAGTTTCTTGCTGGTCCATAATTCATAAGGTGTGGAAGATACTGATTTAGAGGGCACTCGGTTAAGTATATAGGCTACAGTCAAAAGTGCATCCCCCCAATACGAAATCGGTAAGTTTGTTTGTGCCATCATTGACCTAACCATCTCTAGCAGTGTTCGATTTCTCCTTTGCGCCACACCATTTTGTTGCGGTGTATAAGGCATCGTTGACTGCTTTTCAATTCCCTTTTCATCACAGAGCTCCTTAAATTGCTCAGATAGATACTCACGCCCACGATCAGTTCTGAGAGCCTTAATGCTCTTGTCTAATTGATTCTCAACCAATCTCATGTATCGTCTAAAGCAATCTAAAGCCTCAAACTTATGAGAAATCAAATAGACATGACCGTAACGTGTATAGTCATCTATAAATGTGATGAAGTAGAAACCTCCATGCTTTGCCCTCACATTCATTGGACCACATATATCAGAGTGGATTGGTTGCAATGGAAAAGATGCCCTTGTGGCTTTTCCAAACGGTTTTCTTTTTGACTTTCCCACAAGACAATGTTCACATGTGGACAAAGTGACCTTAGTGAGATTGTCCATAAGGCCTTCTTTAGCTAACCTAGTCATTCTCTCTTGCCCTATATGGTCAAGCCTAGCATGCCATATAATTGAATTATCAGAAGCATTATTAGATGAAGTCAAAAAAACTGAACTATCATTATTGTAATATTCATTATCCCAAATTAAAAAACCATTTGAAATAAAACCACGGCCATAATAAATTGTTCCCAAATACAATAAAACATAATTATTCTCAAAAATAAATCGGAAACCAAGTCTTAACAAAGTAACTACGGAAACTAAGTTCCTCCGGATCTCTGGAGCATACAATACGTCATAGAGTAACAGAGTGCGACCACCTCGCAACTCTAGCTTGTAGGTACCAATTCCAAGTACCTCCACGCTAGCTCTATTTCCCACCTTGATGTCTCTACTCCCAACAGGAATCCGATGGTACTCCACAAATCCCACTCTATCTCTCGCTACATGTTCTGTTGCTGCTGAGTCTACAGTCCACATAGAAGCAGAATTAGCAACAAGGACATGACTAGTTACAAAAACATGGTGAGATGTAGGATTAGGTGTTACCTTTTTTGGCTCAATGCAATCACGAGCAAAATGTCCTTTCTTTCGGCAATTATAACAAGTCAACGTAGGCTTATCCTTCTTTGCGCGCTTTCCTCTAGTATTGCGCTTGACAAACTTAGCCTTCTTAGGCGGTGGCCCATTAGGTCTCTCTTGTCCAGGAGCATAATCAGGTTGCTTGCGTTTAGGCCTAGATGTCTTACGTGAGCTAGTCTTAGCCATGTGCACAGAACTAATCGGCTTGGCTGCTTCAAGGCGCTCAGCTTTAAGTTCCAAGTGACGAGCCACATCATCAAATGTTTTGATGTTCTCATTATGTGTCAAGTTTTGACACATCGTCTCCCATGAACTTGGTAATGAACGAATCATTGCCTGGATTTGTTGTTCGTCAGTAAGATTGTTTCCAGCTAATTTGAGCTCTTGAATCATGGAGGATATCGCCCTAAGATGCTGCTTCATCATATGTTCAGAGCGCATCTTTTATGAATCAAATTTCATTGTTAAGTCACGCAGTCTAGTGGCTGATGTTCCTCCATATCTTAGCTTTAGAGCTTTCCACATGTCTTGTGCAGTTGTATACTACTCAAATTCACCAATCAAGTCAATGTGCATGCTGCTCAACATTGTAAAGCGCGCACACAAATCCTTCTTGCGCCAACTTTCATAGGCAGCAAGATCACATTGGTGTTGCTCAGTGCTTCCCTCATCGGGTTTACTCAATGAATGAGTTAGAGTCTCTAGGACTTCTTGATCATTCAACACATATTGGATTTTGCAGTGCCAAATATTGTAATTTTCACCATCCAGTTTCTCTCCTTTATTGAGATTAGCAACTATACCTTTGGAAGCCATTTCACTACAAAATTTCACAAATGGGACATTACACACACATTTCAAAAATTTTGACGTTCGATCTAAAATAAACTTAGATAATCAACACACGTCGCAAGATCGAAAATTCACTAAGCTTCTTAATCATCTCTTGCGCCACTAGTGTTTATTACTAAGCTTAATTTTAATCTATTCATGCAAAATTATGTATGGGAGATAACGCAACTCAACCATACTCCCACTATTCTATATTTCATATTTACAAAAAATATGTATTAAAAACAATTCACCAATTTTATCAATTAACTATTAAGCCAAACATGCTATCACAATTTAAACTCATGAGAACAATTCATATAGGCATCTCATTATTTCAATAAGAAATAATTATTTCTTTGTCGCATTAAATATAATATTTAATGTTGTGTAAATATACCATATTTCACTAAGAAATAATAATGGAATTAAATAATTTACAAAATTAAATCAATTCCATATCATTGAAGCATATACATGAGATATAAATGCTAGGCTTGTATAGTATACGTTTTAATTGGATGGATTAAATACAATTTTAATCCAAATAAATTATTGCAAATATATCACTGACCATGATATAGAGTTGGTCATGTACTTAAGTTTTTTTTTTAATTTAAATTAATGGTGAAACAGATGCAATAGGCTTAATAGGCATAAAACAAAAACAAAAAAATTTCACAAGAAACAAGGATCCCAAATGTGGCACATGGACCCATTGTACAATGCATGCTAAAAGTAACTGAGTAAATACAAACAATATTTAGGTAATAAACTATTGTGGGACCTCTTTTTGTTTTTATTTTATTTGCTGCCACTCTAGCTCTTTAGGCAAGTTAAAGACACGTGATATGCAGGTTGTCTTCAACCTTCATCCTTTCAACTTCTTTCAGCAAAAAACAAGTTTTAGACTAAAACTTTAAAGGTTTATATCTTTTTCATTTCAAATATGTTTTTGACATACCATATACCAATTTAAAGCTTATAACATATAGATTCATAATATGAAATCATATTTTGCAAATAAAAATCATATAAGAGCAGTTTTGTCCTTAAAGTTTCGGTGTTCTAAATTTTGTTAAACTATATCTCATGGCACACTTAAAGATTTGCTACAAAACTTAAGGTAGATATTAATACATGTAATATAAACAACATATATTAATTTCAAGGCACGAAATGCTCAAAATCAAAACTTGCCATTGAAGGCCATGTGAGGTGCATAGAAATTCATAGCATATCTCAGAAGAATAAAACGCATTAAGAACTAATCATATATGCCTATGACATCGAGAACAACCTATAAATGCTCTGATACTAATGTAAGAAATAGAAACTTGCAACGGAATATAAGTAATCGGTTTTTCGGCATACCTCTCTTGGCCTAAACCGATGATCACACAGGAGCTTTGAGATTGTTCTACGCTGTCTAGAGCTAGCCTCCACGCAGACCAGCTATTCAAACACGTTCTAAATTCCAGTTTGTATAATCCACAAACCAAAAACGTTTCTCCGACGGTGTTGCACACTACTAGAGTGATGCAAACATAACCCACAAACTAAGAGTCTCACAACACTCTGTAAACACTATGAGAAATGTAGAAGGAAAACCAAAAAACCCGGCAGAAAAACCTCTTTGCAATCCTCCAAGCTGAAATGATCCACTTAAAAATCAGTTAAAGTACATGAATACAAAAAGACCCTCAAAACCTAATCTACCGACTGTACTTAAGCCCTCCAAACTCCAACTTCCAACGGACTTCACTGAGTCTTATCTTTGCTAGCTTCCCGGATCCCGCAATTATCACCAATTGCTCCTACCAAAGATTAGCATGAACCCAATACATCCTAAATGCTCCAAATCAAATCTCTACACTCTGAACGAGTGTGGATTGTGTTTGGGCTAAATTCCTCTCATAGGATATGGAATTTGAGAGGGAAAAGAGTGAAGAAAATTAAGAGAAATGTGTAGATGATTGTGGGTTTACAATCTTTAACTCTCCAATGGACTTCTAGTATTTTCTCTATGAAACTCTTCTTAAAATTTCATGGGTAATATGAGCTTTATATTGTGAGTAAAGAAATAAGGGAAACACACATAAAACTGACCTTTCACAAGTAAGTCGCAAGTTGGTAGAGTCGAGAGCAAGTCGCAAGTTGCCTCTGACACTTGAGTCGTTTGAACTTCCAACATGTGCTCCTCACGTAGCCTTTCGCGAGTTGTAGCATTCGCAAGCCAGTCGCGAACAAGTTGTGAAATCCCCTGTTCTTCACAATTCTTCTCCAAATTGAACACTATACCCATTACATTGAATCCCACAAAAATACAAGTAAATGATTGAATGAATTACAATCAAATTTGACACGGAATTAATGCCAACATACATGAACTGAAAATAACAATTTTATAGATCTAATATCAATAGTTATGTCATCAATCAAATTTTTAAATTTCAAGTTTTGAAGTCTAAAATTATGCATAAAAAAATAAGTTTATTAATCGAATAGTAAATAACATCTGATTTGAAAGAAATTTGACATGTGTGTTAATAACATAAATAACACACAATCCAATAGTTATAATATAAAAATTCACATCCAATTTAAATATATAAGAAGAGTTTGATAGTTTTCTCCCTAAACTAGTTTGAAGAGAAATATTGTCCTTCTATTTTGGTCTCTCTCTAAATTAGGACAAGGTTTCTCTCCAAACCCTTTAAATTCCTCCTATATTTTTTTATTGGATATGAATTTCAAAAATATAATCGTTGGATTGTATATTTTTTTTTATTCTTAACATACGTGTCAAATTTTGTTAAAATCAAAATGTTATTAACTGTTCAATCAATAAACTTATCTTTTATGTATAATTTTAAATAACAAAAATTTGAATTTTAAACATTTGATTGATGACATAGCTATTGATCTTTAATCTTTTTGAAATTTTACAAGCATGGATAATATAATAAAAACAAGCATTCAACGATTAGATTTTCCAAATTCACATCCAAAAAAATATATTTAAGAAAAGTTTGAAGGGTTTCTCTCCAAAATAGTTTGAAGATAAACATTTTCCTCTAAATTATGTGCTATTTATTTATTTTTAGCAATTTTGTGCTTAAGTTTAATTTGGACCTTTTTTTTTAAAAGGATGAAATGTGTCATGGGTTATAGTTAACTCATAATTTTGAGCTAGTTTGAACCCCAATTCATTACACTTTGATTGTGGGCGACTAAGTTTGGCTGAGGGCCAACCAAGCTCAAAAGGGAGATAGCTTATTAGTAAATTTTAGATTTTAGTTTAGACTGGGTCGTTAATTCTCTCTCTCTCTCTCTCTCTCTCTCTCTCTCTCTCTCTCTCTC
>JARYZH020001100.1:0-41271 GCA_030021035.2 Notholithocarpus densiflorus | reverse complement strand
AGAATCCTCACCCCCTCCCCCCCACCCTCCTTCCTCCCTTTTTTTTCTTTGGGGGTGGGGATGGGTTGAGGATTTGAAGATTTAAATTTTAAGCTTAAATTGTCAAGTCCCAATATATTATATGGAAAAGGTTTAACTAATAAGGAGAGAATTTGGATAGGATAATCTACAATTTTCAATAAGGTTTGGCTTTGCAATATGGTTGGAAAATAGAAACTTTCAGTTAGAGAGAAGTTGCTTTCACTGGGTCTGGGAACTAGTTTTTCAGTTTGACCCTTGTGTTTCTGTTATTACTTTTCTTTAACTGCCAGTAAATTAATGTTCTATTGCATTTTTCATTTTTGAGAGCCATAATGCATTATCATGTTTATAGGCATTGAAGGATGGGGACTCATTAATGAATATTGGAAAGCTTAAGGAAGCATTACCCTATTATGAAAAGGTTATGGATAAGTTGACATTCAAGGTAATTTATTGTTTGAACTGTTTGAGCTGCTTTTGTACTTGAAAAGAGATCTCACCTCTCTCTCTTTCCCCTCCCCATCTCCTTCCCTAAAATGGAAAGCCATAAATAAGAAGGGGCATATTTATAGATTTTCTATTTGAGTGCTATTGTGATTATGTATTTATTTATTTATAAAAATGGTGGATTACTGATGTTAAGTTATTAACTACCATATTTACTCTGAAATTAGGATGGTTGAGGCATTTATGGGTAGGATGAGTTAGGATTTGTTGTGCCATGGGTGTTGAAGATTAATGAAAAGTATGCTCTACCTGGCTCATGATTTAGAGTGGAGAACAGGATTGGCAGTTTACATACCCAATTTTGCAATATTGAAGATATTATAGATAGGGAAATTATTTTCTTAAAAGAAAAATATAACTGAATTTTCGTGCTAAATAATTTGGGAGCTCTATTTTCAGATATATCTGTGTAACACATGATCCACCTCTTGTGCTTTTGGTGAGTGAAGCATGCTGTCACATCATTTTTGCATGAGCTTTTTGTATGATTGGTTAGTATATATACCATCACCCTAGAAAAATATACTATCCATAATTGAACATGCTCAAAATATGAATTGAGATAAAATATCAGGAAATTGATTCTCATAATCAAATTTGAATCTATTTCATCTGTAAAATTGGGGATGTGATTGGCAGACATCCTTGTTGTGGGAAAATTAGAGGAAACTCAACACTAGGTGGTTTCACAGGATCTTTGTAAAATGGATTTTTGTAATGTGTTGTTTTAGTGAAGTTGAGCAGAAAGCCAATGGCTGCACATGAAAATAGTCTGACTTGATTAGGGGACATGAATGATTTCTCTTGAGAAAGGATTATATGCTTCACTGATGAGTTTAATTGTGATAATGAAGAGGTGGACTTAGGAGTCGTGTTGGTGATAGAACATTGAAAATGTCTGTGGCTAAGTTCTATATTTGTAGCTATTGCTTTTGTTTGCTCTTCCTTTTATGTCTTTTTACATGTTTCTTTTTTCTTCTCTAGTTCCTAGGGGTGTCTCCTCCTTTTTTATTCCTATATCTTTATACATTTTTATATCAAACTAGAAAAAGGAAAGAAAAGAAGTGTTCCTGGGAATCAGGAACTTCCAGTTACAATTTACTAGCTCTAGTTGTATCCTCCCTTCTGCATCCAGGGGGAAGGTTTCTTTACTCACCTCTAATATACGTGAACTATTTTTGCCTAGAGGTTTGGAAGATTCATTAATTACTGCATGATTTTATGTGAACTTAAAAATCATATATAGCTTTATTTGCAAGTACACTAATTTATGTGAGGTTATTGTACAACCTTTATCTATCTGGTTTTTTTCCCCCTCTTTTTGAAATGGTTTCTTTAGGAGTGACAGTATCTGAATATTTTGTGCTTTGTTTCATGCATATTATTCTTGCAGAGTGACCTTCATGGGTTAGCTGCGATACAATGGTCTATTTGTCAAGACTCACTCAGTAGGTATATATATGTCTTTTGAGATTTTACTAGATGCCCCTTATGACATCCCTTAACATGCCATAAAACTGAATTTGTTCATTGTGCTTTACGTGGAATATGGAATGAGTCTGTTGTTCCTTTGATGCATAATAAAGATATGTTTGTCATCATTTTGTCTTTAAGGCAACTTCTATCAAACTTATAAGCTTGTTTCCATCTTTGGGGTTACTGTGGTGTCTTCATCCCACACTGTGACGTGCATTTAATGCCATCTTACACATGTCATGCACTGATTAAATTTCTTTGTTATGTGTACATCACAAAATTTTGTAGGTTTATTTATAAACGATTTTAAAAAAATAATTAGGTTGATCTTTGACCGGACAAACATCATCACATGTTAATTTTTGACTACATAAGTATTGTCATTTGTCACATATAAGTTGTGGTTCAGGTTTCAGCTAGTGTGTTATACTCCATTGTCATTAAATCATTTGCAAGCTTACAAACATTATAATAAATTCTGAGTTATTGAGATATATAAAAATATTTAAACTATATTTGCTTGGTGTGAAGTTTGTAATGGTGCATTTAAAAATAAAAAATAAAAGTTGTAATGGACAAGGCTTTGCTCTAGTCGTTGTAAAAACTTTTTGTGAATAAGGTATTTGAAATTGCAATGTTGAATAGGATGGTTTGGGGCTTATTTTTGTATTTGTTAAAAAGGAACTACTAGTTTTGAAAATCAGCTGCTGCACTTTTGGAGGTTCAGTTATGACAGTAGAAAAGGTAGCATCATATGGTGATTTATATTAATTAGTTCTGTGAATATTTTTTACTAAGATTGAATAGCAAAGAAAGAAAAAAAAAAGACAACAAAACTTTTAAAAGCAAATATAGATGAGAGAAGTGTAGTAGATGGGAGGACTTAATTTATATGGCCTAATATAAAAGGATAAGTTGAATTGTTAAGAGTCCTAGTCAAACTTTGATCACTTTGGTCCTACCCAAGTCAGGGTAAATGGGATTATACTTCTTGAGTTCGTATGGGAGTTAAATTACAATGACAAAAACAGGATTGAGAATTGTGGAAGTTAAATTTAATTTGCAAGCCTGACAACTATCACTACAACATAGTTTTTCCTGAAAGCTACATACCATTGATTGTAATACCTGAATGGATATAACAAAGTTTTCTGTGCATGAATTGAAAAAATTTCAGGTAATGATGTATGTTAGATTGTATTTGTAACCTCTTGACTAGCAAAGGAAAGTGCTGAGTGATGTTAACAGTTGTAATAATTGTTGACAGGTCGAATGAGGCTCGATTAATGTATGAAAAGCTTCAGTCCCATCCAAATGCTCAAGTAAACAAGAAAGCAAGACAATTTGTGTTCAGCTTTCAGGTAATCACCAATTCATTGTGTAATATAGTGTCTATCTTTATGGGTGAAAGCTATTTGCTATGCGGGTATATTTTTTTCCTAATCATGACAAATTAATGGTATTCAAAATTTATTTTCCCAACACCAGTTCTTTATGTGTTACGGGTTCTTTAATTGATCTTTCACATAACAAAACAAAATTGCTTTTTTTTTTTTCCTCCTGCTAAAATAAATACACTTTTTTCCCCTACTTTTCTTATGTACCTTTTTTTATTTTTATTTTTTATTATTATTCAACTGAAAATTACAACTCTAACAGGCCATGGAGATGATGAAGGTCACAACAAGCGGTCCTTTTTATCTAAAGAACACAGGTTACCAGAATTTTTTTGAAGCGTTTGTTGAAAATAAATCCAACAACCCACTTAAAGAAGCTGAGATTGAAGAGGGTTCTCTGAGTCAAGTTCTCCCATATATTATTTTTCTTGTTTCTCCCATTTTTGCCATACTGCTCATTGCTATACAAAAGAGGATATAAATTCAAAGATAGAGTTTACAAACTACAACTAGGAAATGATTAAAAATCGTTGTTCTTGGAACTGTATATATCTTAACCCCCCCCCCCCCCCCCCCACCTTACACGAAAAAAAAAAAGGAAAAAAGAATTGTATATATCTCTAACTATTATGTTAGTTTATAGTATTACTAGTCATGTGGTTGGTTCAGTAAAAAGAAGCTTTTCCAAGAATTCTATTTACATGTAAGCAAGAGGCATGTATTGTTAGATCATAGTTCATACAAGGATGAGAAATTTGTGTGTGCATGGTGTTATGTAAACTAATATGCAGGTTGAATAAAAGGGTCAAGAATCATTAACATGACATTCACAATTTGAACACAATTGGGCCGTTAGCTATCTAATGCCAATTTTAGAATCAGAGAAATGCTAATGGGTCGTGAAAACTGAAAAACTCCTCTTTATCAATATCTTTGGGGGTCTTCTTTTTGTGAAAATATGAACTAGTGTCTACAAAAAGAGCAGCACAATTTGACTGATCCAACTTTCATGTTTTATTCTGTCCTATGTTTAGGTGCAATCACGTGTGAATTATTTTCCCCCACTATTTAATTTATGCTACAATTTTTAAATTACCTTTTTTTTTTTTTGGGTTTGGTAAAACCCGACACTTTTTAACCTTACAAATCTTTTTTTGTATAATTAAATGCATTGCTTCTGTTCTTAATCTTTTTGTGTATGTCATTTATCCCACACACCCCCCCCCCCCCCCAAAAAAAAAAAAAAACTATGAATGTCATTTAAAACAATTAGTGATTCACCTACTTTATCATGACTTAACTGAGCGAAATAATGCTAGTACTATAACAAAACTCACAAATTTTATCACAATTTACCCACATGGCAAGTTGTGAGTGGTAGAGTTGTGGACTTACAACTTGACATGTGACACGTTGCAACGAAGTTGTGGGTTTTGTTAAGGTACTAACAATATTCTAACCAAGTTTATATTATGATATATGCATGCGCATGCATTGACATGAACTCACTGCTCACCAATTAGTTTACACCTATAAAAACTAGAATATATGCCACTAAATAAATATTTCAAATGATTTAAAAAAAAAAATGCTCTCAAGTTAAATTAGAGTGAACAGACAAAATTAGTAGTGATTGTCATGGAATTTGACTAATTTGTATTTTTAAGGTGTTATTTAAAAATACAAATTAGTCAAATTTGCAAAACATATTGGCGATTTTCTAGTTTGGTTGGAGGAAACTCCCAGCCTCATTGAGTACGCGTGTCCTCAAGATGTAATCCTTTTTTCTTTTGAATAAGAATGAGCAGCAAAGTCTTTCCATTAAAAAAAAAAGGAAAAAAAAAGAGAAGAAAGTAAAACAATCATGATGTTAATTTGGGTGCAGGTCATAGTGTTTTAGCAACATCAGAACCTTGTGCCTATTTTTTTATTATATTCTTTGGTAATTAGTTAAAAACAAGGAGCAGATGAATGAGTTAGGAAAATTATGTCAATTATTTGGGCGTTGATAAGCACTTGTACTTACTCTCTTAATCATGATATAAAATAATGAATCAATGGAGTAAAAACTTTTTTGGGAATGCTGGATAAAAATGGAAGCCATCTAATCTCACCAACTGTACTAATCTGCCTTGAAAGATGGTAAAAATTGAACAGATCTTAGACTCTTAACCCCAAGATTTTTTACATTACAGAGCAATCAGTGCCATGCTTTTCATCACACTTAACCCCACCATAATCTTTTGTCTAGTGTGCTAATAAATCGAAATAAATTAAGAGAGAAGATGCACTTGAATAATATTAGGCCCCTCCACCAGTCACTCACAATATATACCAATTGCTTACTTTTTTCCACTGATCATATTGGTTCACTACGCCAGTATAGGATATGAAATTTGTCCTAAAGGAATGCAGGAACTGATACAATATATTAGTGTTCATCTTAGAAAGAGAGCATATCCATAATTTCTGGGATTTGGGGTACAAATGCAAGAAACAAAATGACAATACCTACTACACATAACACTCACCAAAAAATATTATTTAAAAAAAATGCTAATGGGTTGTGAAAAGCTCCACTTTATCAATATTTTTGGGGGTCTTCTTTTTGTGAATATATGAACTAGTGTCTACACAAAGAGCAGCACAATTTGACTGATCCAACTTTCATGTTTTATTCTGTTCTATGTTTAGTTGCAATCATGTGTGAATTATTTTTCCCCACTCTTTAATCTATGCTACAATTTTTAAATTACCTATTCTTTCCTTGGTTAGGTAAAACCTGACACTTTTTAACCTTGCAAATCTTTTTGTGTATAATTAAATGCATTGCTACTGTTTTTAATCTTTTTGTGTATGTCATTTATCCCATACCAAAAAAAAAATTAATATCATTTAAAACAATCAGTAATGCACCTATTGTTATTGGCTGAGTTGAGCCAATAATGCTAGTATCACAACAAAACTCACAATTTGCCCATAGGGCGAATTGTGAGTGGTGGAGTTGTGGATCCACAACTCACAACTCGACATGTGAGCAAGTTGCGGCAAAGTTGTAAGTTTTGTTGAGGTGCTAGCAATATTTTAACTAAGCTTATATTATGCTACATGCATGCACAAGTCTTGATGACATGAATAGGAGCTCACTGCTTACAGATTAGTTCATACCTATAGAAACTAGAATATATGCCACTAAACAAATATTTCAAATTATTTTAAAAAAATGCACTTAGGTCAAATTAGAGTGAACAGACAAAATTAGTGGTGATTGTCAAGGAATTTGACAAATTTGTATTTTTAAGGTGTTATTGAAAGATGCATACAATTTCTATAAGAGCATTCACATTTGCAAATTGTAATCAAATTTTAAAGTAAAAGTTAAATTAAAAAAAAAAAAAATTTTAACTACCAACTTCTCAAATATACCATTTATGATATATTCCACTGTTTATATTCTATATATATCTAATTAAAATATTCATTATAAATTATTTTATTTATAGAAAAAAAAAGAGAGAAGAAAAGTTTTACAAAATACTACTGTACTCTCCAAATTTGTTGAGCTCCTAGCATTTTGCAAAAAAAATTGAATAATGTTGGAGAATTGAATGTGAGACCATTTATTTGGTGTATCTTGACTACAATGCTCTTCAATGTGACTTAAAAAATGTTTTGAAGAGTTGGAAGCTAATGCGTAATGTAACTTTGTAAAGGCCATACATTTCCATCTTTTAAGAAACTGTCTTGGAACCTTGCCTTTAAAAAAAAATATAATTTGGAATTCCATTCATAATGAGATTGAGATTTGTAGGATAAAGAATGCTTCTATTGCTTGTCCAAAAACAAAGTTCTAACGAAGTATCGCTCTTGACCTCAACTTTTGTTATCTAATTCTGGCCTAATATAGGCAATAGTGAGAGAATAAGAAAAGAAGAAAAACTTTAAACTGAAATTTTGGTGGTCTTTTAGACTTTAGTTTAGGTGTTAGTTTGCAAAATTAGTGCATTTTTTTTTCAATCATGTCTTTGTTTTGTTGCAATGTAGAATCGTGAAGATTCATATAGTGTTTATTACTGTCCTTTTACCCCACCAAAAATATTGGAGGATTCAGAATGGCCTTATGGGCTTGTGTAAATTGTAACAAAACCTATCATTCATTTGGTGATTCAGTGTAAATTAATTCTCTAAAAGAAAGACACCAACTCATTATGTTGGCTTAGAAAAGTTTCTTAGTTATTTTTAGATGCCTTAATGTACCAAAAGGAAAAGCAGATTCCCAATAAGATCCTTTTGTCTTTAATTTACCCAAGTTGATTACTTTCTAAAAATATATCACCTAAATAAAGAGATGCTACTAAATCATGTAAAGGTACACTTATTATCTATCTCTTCTTTTTCTTTTGATAAAGTAGGTATGATGCCTTATTTGTTTTTACGCTAGAGAGAGTACTACTGTTGGTTGAGGCCCATATATCAATGTTAATTAGTTCAGTTTTATGCTTTCATTAGTCAATGATTAGGTTAACTATCATCGCAAATGATGAATATAATGCCATCTTAATTAGTACTTACCAAAAACACCACAGATCCATTCCCAATTTCAGATTGCCAATTTGGCATGGCCTAACATTTTCTTTCAAGAATAATAATTAATACATTGCTTACAATTAGACTAATAGACTTCTCTGTATGTATATATGTTAAATATTATAAATGTGGAGAGAGAGAGAGTATAAAGAGAAGAGAGAAATCACAAGATTTACCTAGTGACCTACATTAATAGAGAGAAACTCTTAATGACTACATCTTTATTATAATCTTAATTCACTTAGTTACAATGAACCCTAAATATAGAATTTATATATAGAGAGAGTTAGAATTAGGCATTCATAGACTTACAATAGAATTGAGCCTACACACAAAAACCTAATAACTTTATATATATATATATATATTAATCTCTAAACTGTAGAAGAATTCAAAGTTTCAAATCCAACCATTCCTGCCAGCAATCATTGTTAAAATGGCTCTTGGGGAGTACTGAAGTATTAGATCTTAATTATGCAATTTCTAAGCAAATACTTAATACTAACATACAATTAATAGGTCTTTAATTAAGCACCACTGTTATATAATTCTTGCAAGAAATTTTGGATTGAATTTGAATGGTAAACTTGGCTTCATGACAATTTCGTAGAAACTTCGTCAGTTTACCAATTCTTGATTTGAGTCTTGGCTATTTGAGTACGAAATTGGATTTTTGGAAAAGAACAACGAAAGTTACGAAACATAGCGTAAATGTTTAATTTCTGAAGCCACTAAGAAGCTTGCAAGTATGAGATGTGTTACATCATGTGTATCCACCTTTTTCAATATTGAAATTTCAATTGCACCCCTTTGTTACGATATCCATTATATTTAGTTTTACTAAATCAAAAGTTTAAGATGTTCATAAATTAAAACATCCGACTGCACATTCAATAAAGATCTATCATATATATATATAAATATATATATATATATATATATATATATGCGCATGTCCTGTACTCAATGTGTCCTAGCCTGCCCTAGCTATGAGGGTAATAACTTGTACGTCTGCTTTAACTTGACTTGTCAATTGTCATAGTTATAATTAGGAAAAATATTATCTTACACTCTGTTTATATTTACCGCTTTACATCAATGCCTACAATTGATATAAAAATATTCACATTTAAAATATGAAAATGGATGTAAAAAAAAGAAAAAAAGAAAGTAAAAGTATCATTGCCTTATAAATAAGGGAAACATAAGAAAAATATACTCTTAGGCCTTTTGTTTCCTTTTTTTTATTTGATTCAAACTATTTGAAACTACCTTTTAATATAGTAATGGTGCCGAAATTGGTATAAGGAAACCCGGTAATAATAGTATTGGAAGCATGTATTGACTGTCTATAATATTTAGATTAAATGCCACCTCATGATGTTGTCAACAAACATATTCAGGATTCAAGTTATTTTTCTCCCATTTTATATATATATATATATATAGAGAGAGAGAGAGAGATGCACTGGCCAATATTGAGATTTTTTAGCCAATTTTGACAATAGTGGATGTATTTGTTATTTGGTGATTTTTTTAAAATCAATAAATATGTTAAAATTCTTTAATATTTATAACTTTGAAAGGAGATCAAATGACCCTATTATTTCTAGATAACAAGTCACTATGATTTTGTATTTATAAATATATAAATTATATATATTTGAAAAAGTATTTTCAAATGCATGCATGAAATATTCTATTCCAATAAGCAAATCACCGGAATGGTCATCATATTCTTGTATAATGTTCTTTGATATTAAATGTTCATTTGACACCAATTTATTTGGCTTTTATTGAAAGTTGGTTAAGATATAATCATTGTATCTTGTATCAAAGTTAACGAGTTCAAAAGCTGGACAAAAAAAAAGTTGATAGCAAGCATACTCTTACTATATCCTAGAGATTTGCAGATTTGACCATGAAAATTTTACAGGTCATATCTCTTCGCACGATTGGAACTTTTACTCTTTTTGCATAAAAGAAAGAAACATATATTATTTTATTACAAAAAAGAAAACAATCAAAGAGTAACATCTTCCTTCAAGCCAAAAAATGACATTTTGTCAGCGATATTGTTGTAAAAAGCACCATCTTTCGCTTTTGGTTTTCTTCTTTGTAAGCTAAGCTTTGTTCAAAGATAAGATACCTTGTTCTTAAACTTAGTTATACTTATGTTCAAATTATATTATGTAGTTTCTTGACAATTTTAGATGTATGATCAATGGCATAAGATGTATCATTTCATCAGAAATATATATAGCGAAAAAACACCTTATTCTTCCGCTCTTTTTCATGCATATATGGACCATATTTGGTGAGAGCAAGACAATGAAAAATGGGATTGTTTTTGGAGAATTTGGAAGTTATAGGATTTGGGTCCGACACATGAGGAATGTGAGAGCTGTCTTTCCATTTGCACCTCACGTGTTATGCCATGATAGCTTCCACTTGTGCTATGTTAGTGTTAGCCCCATAGGTTCAAAAGAAGCCAAACTCAATTCACATCTGCATTTTTCTTTCTTAAAGCAACCACATCAGCCCATTTATAATCTTCTAAAATAGAAAAATGTATCAATTTTACATATTTTGAGCAAAAAAACACCCACATCGGTGGATGTAAAAATGTGTAAATATACACCACGGTTGTGTAAATGAACAGTAACTATGCATATATACACGGTTACTGTTTATGTGTAAACAATTTATTTATTTATTTTTTCTCTCTCCTCTATCAAACTACTTCTCTTCCCCAACATTTACAACAACCCAGCGTGCTAGAATAAGAAGAAGGAAGAAGAAAATAACCACCCAACCAACAAACCCAACGCCACCACCAAACACCGCAACCTAGCACAGAGAATTAACCCAAAATCAACGAAAAAGCAATTAGAAAATTCAACTCAAAATCAAGACAAACCCACTAGAAAACCCAACTCAAATTCAATCAAAACTCACCGGTAAACCCAACCCAAAAACAGTCTAAACCCACGGGAAAACCTAGGCCAAACCATACTCAACGGAAAACTCATGTGAAATGCCCAACGGAGTCGGATCTGCTGCCACTGCTGCCGCCCAATAATCTTCCATTGCTGCTACTAGATCTTCCATTGCTGTCGTCGGTTAGGGGTGGGAGGTGAAGGGTTGTCAGTTGGGAGTGGGAGGCAAAGGGTCGGTGGTGGAGGAAGAGAGGGAAGGGCGAAGGAAAGAGGGAGGGCGAAAGCGAGAGGGAGGCTGAATCGGCGGAGGGTTGAGGCGGTGAGCTGGATCAGCGGCGACGGCGGGCTAGGTGAGGCGGCTGTGAGGAAGAGAGTGAGGGAAAGAGAGGAACAGGTGAGAGAGCTGATGTGGGTGTTTATGAGAGAGAATGGGTATTAATAAATAATAATAATAAAAATAATAAATAATATTATTTAATTAGAATAAATTTGTAAAATAGATAAACTGATGTGGATGTTTTGGAAATGTGGTAGTGTAAAATAGAAAAAATAGGTTTTTAGTGTAAAATAGATGGAAATTTTTAGACGAACTGATGTGGTTGCTCTTGCCATATATATATATATATATATATTTTTTTTTTATATATATATATATTGCTGGATTCTAAGGCCATGTTTGGATTACCCTTGTTTTGAGTCATATGACTCAGTTCTCATCACTCAAACTGAGAATTGCGTGAGACCCACTGAAAATATTGTGTTTGGCTTGATTTTCTCTCCTTGTTTTCATCACTCAAACTCAGTTTGAGTTGAGCTACAGTGCAGAAAACTGGAAACACCAAATTGGTGTTTTCAGTTTCTGAGTTACATAACTCAGTGGCAATTCCGTAAAATTGTTAACCTCGTGGAGCCCACTTGTATGACTTGTCCCATCAAGTAACGTCTCTCTCTCCAACCGGTTCTTCTCTGTCTTTTCTCCTTCTTCATTTTTGTTTTCTTTTACCCAGAGCTCTCTCTTCTCACTGCCCTTTATTGCTCCTCCACAAGCCGTCGCCACCACCACCACGCCAGTCATCACCATCACGAGCAACCACAAGTCATCACCATCAAGCTCAGCGATTTGGGTCTCCGATCAACCACAAGCTCAGCGATTTGGGTCTCCGATCAACAACAAGTCGTGATTTGGGTCTCCGATGTCGTCACCATCAAGCTCAGCCCAGATCGGTTCATCTCCGATCTAAGGATTCTGATCCAAGCTCGTGATTTGGGTCTCCGATCCAAGCTCAGCCCAGACCCTTCGCCGTGGACATCAGACCAGACCCTTTGCCATGATTTGGGTCTCTTTTCTTTTTTCTTTCTTCTTCACTCTGGTTTCTTCTCTTAGCTGCTTTTTTATTTTTTCTTCACGCGGTGATGGCTGTAACGTGGTGAGACCTAATGCTTCTTCTTTTTTCTTTTTCTTTTTTTCTTCTTCAATTAAATACATTTGGTTGAAGGCTGTTGGTGGGTTTGGATTTTTGATTCATTCGGATTTTTTGGTGGAGGTTGTGGTTGTGTTAAAGGCTGTTGGTGGTGGTGGTTGTGGTTGTGGATTTCTGGATTTGTCGTTGGTGGTGGTGGAGGTGGAGCTTGGTTGCTGGTGGTGGATGAAGGGTTTGCTGTTGGTGGTGGTGGAGCTAGGTTTCGGTGTAACTGGGTTTGAAGACGCGGGTAGCAACCATATTCTTCTGTGTAGTGTCAGTGGGTGGGTCCATCATTTTGGCAAAAAGTGAAGTTAAAAACTGAGATACATGATTGAGTTTTGTGACCAAACAAAAGTGTTGGAATTTTTGAGTGACAGTGGAGTTTGGGTGATGAGTTATGAGTTTTGAGTTTGAGATATGAAAATTGAGCACTGAGATATGAAAACTGAAACACTCTTAAACCAAACCGGCCTAAGTGTTCAATCCCTTATCATTGCACAGAGAGAATTTTTGACTCTCTCTCTCTCTCTATATATATATATATAATATTAGGGCTTGAAAAGAACTTTTAACGTGGAAAGTGCATGGCTATGCAATGTGTACTATTTGCCTGGTCTGGTCTGCCAACTCCTATAGTGGTGTCGATACCACGCTTCATCAATGAAGCTGCAGAATTTACACTTTAGGTTATAATGATTAAGCTCGTTCTCCAATTGTGGTTTGACATGCATTAACTTTATCTTTTTTTAATTATATAAAATAAAGCAAGAAGTTTAGAGAGTAAAACGTATTATTTTCGGAATCAAATAGTCAGGAGATTGTTAGCTTTCTTCAAAGTTAATGACAAAATATTTCATGCATGGATAAATAAATTTTGAGATTGTAGTTTAAGGAATTTTTTTTTTATCTTAACATATATTTCAAGAATATTTTCTCTAAAAAAAGAAGAAGATAATATGTGGAATTTATTCTTGTTAGATTATTGTTGTTATTTTTCTATTTGCTTGATAGTTGATATATCATATTAAAATAAGTATTCTTGTAATCTTTACATGTCATTATAAGCTTATAATATAAATATGTGCTGAGATGAGAGATTAACTGCTTTAGCTCTATTTTTTTTTCTTGTCTCTTTCTTATTCTCTTTCTCATTCTTATCTCTTATCCCTAAAATTTTCAAATTTTACAACTCAAATATTCTTATTACAAAGTCAATGAGGCTCTAATTATGTGAGCATTTCACTAAGTTTGACAAAAAAAAACTATGTAGTGGGAGTGGGAGCCAGAAATCCATAACAAGGAAGCCAATAACTTAAAAAAAGAAAAAAGAAAAAAAAAAAGCCAAGAACTTGTTGGTCAAATATTTGGGCACCTTTATGTAAAGATATTGGAAATTATGAACTATTCATGAGCAGATTGTAATATAAGGAAATCAAAACTATTTTCTTATAAAGCCTACTCTACATATAATTCTTTAATATTTTGTCCACCTATATGAAATTTTCATCAAGCTAGACTTTGTAACCAAGCAATGCAATAAATTAAGTGGTTGGGATTTAAAAAAGAAAAGAAAAAAAAGGTTACCCTTTGACCAGGATAGATTTGGTGGTCATGATTCATTCCTTTGCCCATGGGCATAAGGACACTTCCACTCACTATGGCGGGTAGTCCAAATGACAAACATGTGCAAAAATTAAAAAACACATTCATTATCCATAGGGTTATTGTCAAATAATAATAATTATTTGGCTGAATATTTTGAACCCCAGGTCCCCCTAAGTTTTGAAAGTTATCAATATTTTGAGGTGCTATACACTCCTTTACCATGATATGTATAGCAAGTTTATATAGCCTTTATTCAGTTCTCAATTCCTGTAATGGATTTTTTTTTTTTTTTTTTGAGGTGCTAAACAGTTAACAGGGCCACCCTTTAAACTAGTGTTAAGGTCATTTGGTATTATACACATGAAATTGAATTTTTCTTACACCAACAATGAGGGATAGACTACTATTGTGTGTTCCAAACATTAGAAATAAATAATTGTTTGCACTTATGCTGTGTGGCAATGATTTGTGTGGCTCTTCACAAGTAGTAAGGTGACAAGATACACTTAATGGCCAATCTCTTTTCATAATGGGTCATTTCTACTTTTTAAAGCTGAATCAAGAACCACAAATATTTTCATTTTTTTGCTACAGTAATTAAAGGCAAGTAGCTAGAACCTAATTTCAATTCAATTGGTTGATTTACTTGATTATGATTTATAACAATCCTAATATACACAAGCTTGGATATGATCAGCAATCCTTTTGGTTCTTGCTGATGGGACCAGATGGTTAATGATCGCCAACGAAATGGAAGAGTTACTTGGTCATTAAGACAAGCAATATGGATATAAATTAAGTGTCTATTATCTAGCCTCACCTAAGTACAAAAAACATTTGCAAAAAAAGGGTATTCATTAGAATCTTGATAAAACGTGTGTCACACCGAAAGAGAAGTCGGTAATCAGTGTCTGCAGGAGTTTGGAAAAGATAGTAAAAGAGAATTGGCAACAAATTGTATGACATATTTTGCTGCGTCTTCTTGTTGGAGTTACCATTGTTCTATGTCAATCAAATCTCTATGCACCTCACGAAAATGTTGTTCACAAATATGTAGTTTCTTAGAGGCAAATACAAGCTCAATATAGTAGGAGTTAATTAAAACAAGCGCCAATTTCCAAATTCAATCATATTTCTCTGTTGTCTATATTTGCATATATGCACTAACTAGATTGATCACAAACTTATTATTGTATATAATCATACACATTATTCTTTTCATGTTTTAAATTTAGACATTCTTAAAAAAAATGAATATCATTCGTAAAATTGTGGGAAAATTACACTTTACTACCCTAAACTATACCTTATATTACAGTTTGCACTCTAAACTTTTCGAATTTACTTTTTGTACTCTAAACTATGACTCTTGTTACACTTTGCACCCCAATGTTAAGTTTGCTGTTAACTTGGATGAAAAATATGACACCACGTAAAATGACCTAATTGCCCCTCTTCTCAATGCTTTAAAAATAGAAGATAAATTACACTTTACCATCCTAAACTATACTCCTTATTACACTTTGTACCCTAAACTTTGAATTTTCATCTAAGTTAACAGTAAACTTAACGACAGGGGTAAAGTGTAACAGGAGTCATAGTTTATGGTGCAAAACGTGTATTTTAAAAGTTTAGGATATAAAGTGTAACATGAGGTATAGTTTAGAGTGGTAAAATGTAATTTCTCCTAAAATTGTGGATGTAATATGTATGAAGCGTATATTAATTGTTAAGACATATGTGTTTCACATGTTAGGAACATATGTAACTATTTTATGTAATTGGCTAATCTTTTGACAAACGCACTTTACTTGTATTTGAATAGATCTAAGATGTGTTTAATGCTTCAAGAAACAAGATTTTATGTTCAAGTGTTAAAGCCATGCAAGTCTGTTCGAGAATCAAGTGTGAAAGTGCTGCTCATTAAAGCTCGACAACTAACTCGACAATTAGCATCTATCAAGGCTTAGAGAGCTGTCTGAATCTCGTGGCTCAACAGCTGCTCGACAGATAGGTATTTGTCGAGATTTATGAAAAACAGATTTTTCAGTTCTGTTTTCATCCAATCCGTGAGTATATGTTTGGGGCTTTTTTTTCTCATAACCCTAGACATATATAAAGATTATTTTAATGGCCGTCAAAGGTGACACAAGTTGCACAAGTGTGGAGTAAAGTTTTGTTCATGCAAATTGTGACCAGAGACAGAATTTGCCCTAATTCATCTCTCTCTTGAAGAAGTTGCTGTGTTTGTACACCGTAGGGTTTTGTGACCAAGCAACTTCATGATCTTCATCATCTGGATGAACTGAAGAACTTTGCAACTAACATCCTTCTCAAGTTGGTGATCAAGTCGCGTACTGGGATCCACGCAATTGGTTAGTCACGTACTGGGAGCCGTGCATTGAAAAGGAGAGATTGTCACTACAGAACAAGTCTAATTGGGTATTGGGGTAAGGGTTCAACTGTAGGTTGGTATAAGGTACTGAGATTTCTTTATTTGTAACCGCTTGTTTTGATAATAGTGGATTTTTGGGAGTGGTGACCTTAAAATCACTCAGTGGGGTTTTTCCCGTGTAGGTTTCCCCATTCGTAAATAAATCACCGTGTCAATTTATTTTCTGCTGCATACTTAGTTTAATTGGTGATTTGTTTGTGCTACCACGTGCGTTGCATGTTAATTTGATTAATTAATAAACTTGGCTAATTAATCAATTAATTTATCACAAGGGGTCAATACATTCTTGGCCTATCAAGCGGTATCAGAGCAGACACACTCTAATTAGGGATAATCTTTGCTGTGTGATCCATTGACCCCTGTTTGTCATGGATAGAGGACAGTCCTTTTATTATACTTCCTTTATTTCATGGCACTAACTATGCATACTAGAAAGTACGCATGAGAACTTTCTTGCAGTCTTTAGATGAGAAAGTGTGGTAAGTTGTGGAGATAGGCTGGACTAAGCCTACAGAAGCGCCGGTCAACTAGGATGATGCTAAGATCAAGGTGGCAAATTTCAACAGCAGGGCATTGAATGCTTTGTTCAGTGCAGTCACTAATAAGGAGTTCAAGAAGATATCCTCCATTGAAACTGTAAAGGAAGCATGGACCATCCTCCAGACAACCTATGAGGGAACCAAGGCTGTCAAGGATTCAAAGCTTAAGAGGCTCACTACAAGCTTTGAAGAGATCAAGATGAAGGAGGATGAGTCGTTTGATGAGTTCTATGCCAAGCTCAAGGACATAGTGAACTTAGCTTTTAATCTTGGGGAAACCATTCTTGAACCCAAGATTGTGAGAAATGTGCTCAGATCTCTACCCGAGAGATTTCATGCCAAGATCACCGTAATTGAGGAATCAAAGGATATTAACAAAATTCTTTTAACAGAGTTAGTTGGAAATTTGCGGACCTATGAGTTGGGTTTGACAAGAATCAGGAAATCAAGCAAGAGCAATGATACTGATGAGTCTTCTGATGATGAAGATTCTAAGATGAAGTCCTACATCACTAGGCAATTCAAGAAGTTCATGAAGAATGCCAATGCAAAAGGCTTCGACAAGGACCGTAGACAGTCAAGTTCTTCTCAATCTAAGAGCCAAGACAAAGGGAAGAATGATGCTAGAGATGGCGGTCAATACACTATTCCCTCAGGACCAAAATGCTTTGGGTGTCAAGGTTTCAGTCACATGAAACAAGAGTGCCCTACATATCTCAAGACCATTGGGAAGAGCAAGGCACTTGCTGCTACATTAAGCGACACCGAGCCTGAGGATGATTCCGACAATGAGGATGACGAAATCTTGAATGCCTTTATTGCTACTGTCAATCCTACTGAGGGATTATTGAAGATGTGGATGAAGAAGAGGAATTGGTGGAGTCAAAGTTTGAGAAGATGGATGAACAAGATGACATCTACATCGCTTATGCAAAGTTATACAAGGTCTCAGAAAAGCACGAGAAGTTGTATAGGTTGGCCTTCAAGAAGCTTAGTGATGTGGAGCTTGAGCGGAAAGAAATCTTTACAAAGTTTGATGAAGCAAATCAAACTATTGGAGCACTAAGATTTGAAAATAATTTCTTGGCTGAGAAGACCAAGAAGCTTGAGGCGGAATTTTTTCAAGTCAGAGCTCAGCTGGAAAGGACTTCAAGCGCAAAGCTCAATGAGATGCTCAGTCTTCAAAAATCTGCTTTTGATCGAACCGGTTTAGGGTATGATTTCTCTTCTCCTAGTATTGCTTCTACTAGTACTACTATTTTTGTTTCTCCTGCTAAAGGGAAACTCTCAAAAGCCAAAATAGAAAAAGCAACATTTTTGTCATTACTGTGGTTCAGCTGGACATACTCGACCAAATTGCTACAAGTGGTTAACCACTCAAAAGAGCAATAGCATGATCGCGTCAGGAGATCAGAATCAACTTCCATCCTCTTTTGCTCCTCTTGGAGATCTTCTCAAAGCCCTCATGTTCATTTCGAACTTGAACGATTTTAACTCTTTTCCCTCACCGCCAGATCAAGGGTTTGCTAGATGGAATGGTTCTTCCAAGGTGTGGAAGGAAAATGGCTCCAAGTGATTTTGTCACTTCTTCTCTCTCTCCCTTTCGTGTTTTTGTTTTTCATTACTTGTGTGTTTTGCTCTATTGTTTTGAGTCAGTCTAGTTTTATGCTTTGCTGTGTTTTGTTTAACATGTTTTTGTTTGGTTTTGTTTTCAGTTTTGTTTTGTTTTGTTTTGTTTTTCATATAAAAATTAAAAAAAAAATTGAAAAATTGAAAAATACAAAAACAGTGTGTGTTTGTGTACATTGATACTTGTGTACCTTGGATGGCCATTGAAACAAAGTTTTCTAAACTTTGTATCTCTTGTAGCTTAGATGAGCATCTCTATGCACAACTAAGCAAGTGAGCTTTGTGGCTCGTGTTTGTGATGAGTAAGATTAAGTGATTTCTTATACTTAACACTCGTATCACTCTTTTTGACGGGAAGGACTAGAAAATCCTAAGAGAAAGGCATAAATAACTATCTCACCACTGTTGCCACCAATCATGAAATGACATCCGTATGCTTTGGCATAGCAAAAGTGCAATGTCAAATGCTTAACATCATTGGGTATTTCTTTTCTTTCTCTTATATGCCCATGCATGATATGCTTATTAAAAGAAAAACATACAAAGAAAATAAAAGCAAAAAGATCAAAATGCTTTATATATGATTGCAAGCGTGTCTTCTAGGAGATGTAGGAGTTATAGGATGTACCTAGAAGATGATAGTCCCCATCAAACAGTTATGATTGTGTGTGAGTTAAAGTGATTTTCTCATATCTCAAATCGTTATAACATGTAGACACCTATGTAATCTTGCGATGTTTTTCACACACAACACGCAATATTCTTTGCTGCTTTTGATACATGTGCAGGTACAATGTGATTTGGCCATCACAAGGAATACATGTGTTAATGTATGCTCACTAAACTGTCTTAACTTGTTTTTGAAATATAAAATTGGTTAGACTTGTTTAGTGTGTATGTGTGTGTTTTGGGATCTAAATGCTTATCAATTTTATTGATGAGAGATGATTTTGAGAGCTTAAAATGTTGTTTGGATTTTTGATTGAGTAGCATGTTTGATTGCATTCATATCTGTGTTTTTCTCTTCATTGAAAAATTGTTTTTAAGCATTCTCAATAGCTCCTCGACACCTCTCGACACTTGGCTATCTATCGAGCTCTTTAGCTTCTTTTAATTGCAATCTCGACAGCTTCTTGATAGCTCCTTAATCCATCGAGAAAGTTTCTGTCTTCTCGATAGCTGTTCGATAGCTCCTCGATTCATCGAGCTTGTTTTTGCTGTGAACACCTCTGGACACCTGCTTGATAGCTTCATCTGTTGAGCCTTTTTAAAGCTTGACACCTTTATCTATCGAGAATTACTAAACTTCTATATATTCGTTCAGCGCGATTCAGACTTCATTTTGCTTGATCTCTCTAGACTCTTCACCTCCCTAAACCTCTCTCTCTCACTCCAAACCTCTTCCTCAAGGATTTTTCGGCCTAGATCAAATTTTTCTTCACTTGGTAAAGGTCCTAATCCTTCTTTTTCATGTATTTCATCTTTTATGACCTAACTTTTGGGGTTTGATGAAAAATTTGGGGTTTTTCAAAATCAAAAAGGATTTTGCAAAATTTTTGGGATGGGCTTTGTGTTTTTGATCTTAAAACTTCATGCATTACATCTCATTTGTATTATAACATTGTTTCATGCATTCTTAGATGTGTGTTTACTTTGTTGCATACTTGTGTGCTGGTAGGATTGGATTGGGCTGAGCCCATGATGCAATTACCTTTGTATGTCACATGTTCATGCATTCCCATGCATACGTACTTTTTATTCAATATATTTTGATATATTTTGCTGCTTGGGACTTTTCTGATTGTCTCTTTCTCCCCCTCTCTCTTCTGTTTGCGTTAGTCTGTGTCTATGGCACCCAAACACAAATCTACTCCTTCCCGGAACCCTCTTCATTTCGGGGCATCCACTTCTGCTGATCTTACACCTTTTTCTGTCCAGATCCGTGATGAGAAAGCCAAATCGGACTTCTTTGAGAACTTCTCTAGACGAGGCGTTCATTCGGAACACCAAGTCATTTTGTCGGACTTCTCCGACACTGACCTACCCACTGTCATTCACAGTAGGGGTTGGGAGTCACTGTGTGACGTCCCGGTCACTTGTCCATCCGTGCTGATCCAAGAGTTCTACTCCAACATGCATGGATTTGATTATTCAGTACCTCTTTTTGTTACTCGCGTTCGAGGTACGCATATAGTAGTCACACCGGATATTGTATTCGATGTGCTATGTGTCCCGAGGGTAGAGCATCTTGACTACCCCGGTTGTGATCGTCTGAGGACTGTGTCCAAAGACGAGCTCATATCTTCTTTTTGTGAGCGTCTATTTGATTGGGGTGATCGTCAGTTCACTTCATGTACGGCCTTTGCTAAAGGCCCTAGGTTTCTTAACATGGTTATGACTTTTGTTTTACTCTTTCTCATTATAACTCTATTACCGAGCCCCGTGCTCAATTTTTGCTTTCATTTTTAGAGCATCTCACTATAGATTTTCCCTTTCATTTTATTCTTTTCATTATAGATGTCCATAGGGATACGATGACCCGTGATAAACTCATCTTTCCTTCGGCTATCACGAGGATCTTGCGCCATTTTTCTATTCCCTTTCCCGTTTCCGACCACTTCTCTGTTATGTGTGCCATAGATGCCGCTATCGTTAAACGGAGCGAGGCGCAACTATGATCGAGGCGGTCTAGTACGGCAGCTCTTTCCACTCCTTCTGCTTCATCCACCTCCGCTCCTTCTTCTTCTGCGGGTGTTGTGACTCTGGATGCGATCATGGCGCAGCTTCAGCGCATGGATGCTCGCCTTGACACTCTCACTGATGAGTTGTGTTAGGTGAACACCCGTGTTGGCCGTATTGTTAAACGGCAGGCTCGCCTTGGTGGCTTTGTGGAGTCTCCCTCTTCTCCTTCCGAGGCATTCGAGGACGATGACGATGACGACGACTCCGACTCCGATGATGATGATGAGGATGGAGATGCTAGCTCACCCAGCGATGACGAGATGTTTACTTGATACTTACCCTTAGTCACTCGTGACAAAAAATGAGAGTAGTTTTGGATATGAAAGTAGTCATACTCATAAGGGGAGGGTTAGTATAGGAGATTTTTGTTAGGGGGAGTATTGATATTGAGGGATGTAGTGAGGTTTTTATGTATCTTTTTCTTTTCTCTCATTTTTAGATACATTGTTCTTGTGCATGGGTCTTGTGACAATTTTGACATACATTGTACTTATATTCTTTATATATTGATATATGTTTTTCACCTATCCTTACATGTGTTGTTTCTTTTCTCTCTTTATACACATGTCTCTTATTAATTGTATGCAATTGATTATTTCTGTTTCACACTAAGATGCTTTGATGAGTTTTGTTTAAAGTATTTCAGAAATACAGGTTGTCAAAGTCTACTTGCCATAAACTCTTTTCTTGCAAAGTTTTTCAAGAGTTTGTGTTAGGATAGATTTTATTGTATTCAACAAGTGAGTATGAGTTGAGTGATTTATGACTTCTCTCATATGCTCATTTGTTTGTTGTGGTTTTGTCACGGATTGCCAAAGGGGGAGATTGTTAGGACATATGTGTTTCACATGTTAGGAACATATGTCACTATTTTATCTAATTGGCTAATCTTTTGATAAAACACACTTTACTTGTATTTTGGTAGATCTAGGATGTGTTTAATGCTTCAAGAAATAAGGTTTCATGTTCAAGTGTTAAAGCCATGCAAGTCTGTCCAAGAATCAAGTGTGAAAGTGCTGCTCATTAAAGCTCGACAACTAGCTCGACAGCTAGCATCTATCGAGGCTTAGAGAGCTGTCTAAATCCTGTGACTCGACAGCTGCTCGACAGATAGGTATCTGTTGAGGTTTATGAAAAACAAATTTTTCAGTTCTGTTTTCATCCAATTTGTGAATATATGTTTGGGCTTTCTTTTCTCATAACCTTAGACATATATAAGGATTATTTTAAGGGCTGTCAAAGGTGACACAAGTTGCACAAATGTGGAGCAAAGTTTTGTTCATGCAAATTGTGACTAGAGACAGAATTTGCCCTAGTTCATCTCTCTCTTGAAGAAGTTGCTGTGTTTGTATATCATAGGGTTTTGTGACCAAGCAACTTCATGATCTTCATCGTCTGGATGAACTGAAGAACTTTGCAGCCAACATCCTTCTCAAGTTGGTGATCAAGTCGCGTACTGGGATTTGCGCAATTGGTTAGTCACGTACTGAGAGCCGTGCATTGAAAAGGAGAAATTGTCACTACAAAACAAGTCTAATTGGGTATTGGGATAAGGGTTCAACTGTAGGTTGGTATAAGGTACTGAGATTCCTTTACATGTAACCGCTTGTTTTGATAATAGTGGATTCTCGAGAGTGGTAACCTTAAAATCACCTGGTGGGGTTTTTGCCGTATAGGTTTTCCCCATTCGTAAACAAATCACCGTGTCAATTTATTTTCCGCTGCATACTTAGTTTAATTGGTGATTTGTTTGTGCTACCACGCGCGTTGCATATTAATTTGATTAATTAATAAACTTGGTTAATTAATCAATTAATTTATCACAATGGGTCAATACATTCTTGACCTATCATTAATAATTGTGAGAGAACATTTACTCTAGAGAGAGAGAGAAGTTTTACATTTTAGAGTTGCAAATTATATTGAGTTTCAGAATAAAAAAATTGATCAGGTTGTAAATTATTATTTAATCATTTGCGGCCATAATAGTAATAATTAATCATTCAGTGTGTGTGCATACTATTATAAATTAATTGATCGTGTGGCTTCAAAACCTTATTTTGATGAGAAATGGCAGATATATCATTTGATAATAAACTAGATTAATAGATGTTAACTACCCTACTTAAAGAAACACTTATAGCTGCCACGTACGTAGGACTAGTTGAATACCAAATCTTCATTTATGAATGTTAAGATTTTAAAAAGGATGATATGGATTTTTCCCCCGTTTGAAATATGAAATGGAGTTAAGTTAGGTCAAAGATTGACCTTAAAGAATTGTTAATTTAAACCTATTCTTCAATTATAAAATTGTAGCATTATTACATAGTACTTCTATGATTTTTCTTAGTGCATAAAAGCCCTGATTAAATAAGTAGAAAAGAGTTCTTAATGTGCTTCTTTGATCTTCTTGGATCTTGCTCTAGTAATAGGCCCAACTGAAACATGCAATGGATCCTTTAATGCTTGTTGATTCTCATCAATGTCGCTAAAAGAATGCTCTTTAACAACCAAACATGCGACCATTCTATTCCGTTTATAGACATGAAAGTAAGCATGAGGAAGAAACTCTCCAAAATGACCATATTTTTCAGCTTCAAAAATGACCTCTCCAGCTACATGAAACCCATATAGAGTTAATTGTCTAGCTTTTGTTTTATTAAGTTCAGCCATGGCTGATTCTAAATACCCAAATATAGTTTTTTGTATGCTTGCTTTTCAGATAAGGATTTAATAGATATTAACCCCAATTCAACCACCCCGTTTGAAGTGCCCTCACCCTTTTTTAATTCTTGTCACTTGGGATAAATTTAGCTGAAATGAGAATGTTGAGATGGAAAATTGGAAATACAAGGAAATATAGGATAAGAAATTAAGAGAGTATGATTTTAGATAAGATAGAAAGGTAGAGAAGAATGCATATGGCTGATCCCAATTAGTTGTTAAAGATCCATAGCCAAACCTAAAATTTTGGGACTAAGGCTTTATTGCCGTTGTTGAAGTATTTATAGACCTATGATTCATTTTGTTAAATGCATGCATTAATTGAGTCATGCCAAAAAACAAACGACGCAAAACACATGCACAGATTGGAATTGGGTTCAATTGAATACTTTCGAACCCAACTCTATGCCATGCTAGTTTTGATGCGTATGTTTGCAATAGCACAAAATTCTTCTCGTCCTCAAGGACCCAAGTACCCTGTTCTCACATCTGATAAGCATTAAGCTGAAAATGAGAACTAAAACCCTTTTTTTTTTTTTTTAAGAAAGAAGCCAGAGGTAACACTAAAAAAAATGAGTGAATCAAACTTAAGATGAATCAAAACGAACCAAAGCATTCCTTTCTGACATGCAGAAAATGAATCACTTTTCATTAGAACATGGGCTAATATGCTTAAAAGTATCCAGAAATGTATGAAATAGAGGCTTACTTGCACTCTGTTACAATAAGTTTAATAGCTTTATCCCTTTGCTTCTTCCTTGTAAGCACTTCTGCAGGAAATGCTTCCAGAACAACTCTGGGTAAAACCTATATCCAAAGGATATATCATTAATAAGTGTGGCTCATTTTTTTTTTTTAATAAGTGCATGTCGGTCAATTTTTTAAAAAGAAAATATTCCTCCATATCAGTTTGGAGCAATCTTCACCAACCCATTATGTGACAAAATTAAACCAAGTGTTATTTTATTCATGTGATTATTTGATAGCCTTACATAGATAAGTTAATGACTTATGTGATCATGGACATGTGTAAGGTCATTTAAATCATCAAATAATAGGTTGGTGGAATTTACTTCTGAAACAGTTTGGAGGAAAATTCTATCAATTTTTTATATATGTATGATGGACTATGTTATTTTAAAACTGATCAACAACTCCGTTTTTGCATGGTTAACAATCTCTCAAAGAAGTCTCTCCCTTTTTTTATATAAGTAAAGGAGCCTCTCTCATTTTATAACACGCTTCACCAAATTCATTTATCATTTGTAATTATTGCAACTTCAATATTCAAATAACCTCTCAACTGAATTATATAGCAAATAAATTGGACAAAAGACACATGCAGACTTCTTTCTTGGATTGGTAAGCTATAAGTCCAATGGATGCTAACCCAAAACATGACCCTTCACCCCCATTCACATAGGGGGAGATGCCATTTGATATGGAGCTCATTGTCAAGACATGTGCAATGTGTTGTCATCAAATTATCAAACCTATTTCGTTGTTAATTTCCTGAAGGAAGAAAGGGCCTAAACTAAAAATAAAATAAAAAAGAATTTCTTTGCCATACCCAAGCATCTCCTGATTTTCTAAGCTCTGAGATCCATCCTACATCAGCATTATGTCTCCCCTCAAGTATTAAGCCGGTCCCTTGGCTGGCAACAAAAAGAATGAAAAGAAACTCATACAACAATGTGATAGAATAAGCAGTTCTTAAGTTTAATAAAGCATGGACATCTTAAACATCCACAAGGATTTAGAAGATACTGCTCCACCTACATTTGTGATACTTTTTCCCCTTTTTGGATAAGTTTACCTACAATAATGATGTCAGGGACAATCAAACCCAAAGCAACCAACCCTCGCCCAGAAAACAAAAAAATAATCACACACACAAGTTGGTTCATTTTTAATTGTATTTAGCCGACAATTCTATCATGGCCAACAGAGTGGCTCTAACAAGATTGTCAAATAGAGGATGATAGTGGAGCAAGGTCCTCAACCACCCACTTTCATCACTTGGCCAAAAATTTAAAATTTGGGGAGCTTACCTCTTCAAATCATACCAGACAGGTGATAAATGTGTAAACTTGGAATTAAACCTTTTTGCTATTTCATAGCCCTTAGAGTTCCTGCACAGCTCCACAACATGACAACACTAAGTTTCAATATCAAAAAAATAAACAGACAAACAACAACAACATTCAACCCAAAGAAAAAACAAATCCTCAACAAGATTAGTCAAGTCAAGCCACATGTATTCTTTTCCTCCATTCAATTCCATCCGAAATCATAGTATCCGTTACTTCCTTAATTGACATGTCCTTTTTAACTACTTCTACTAATGTTATTTTTGGTCCTCATCTACCTTCTTTTTGTTCCCCCCAACTCAAATCCACTCCCCATTTCTTACTGATGCATTCAAAACAAAGCCGCACACTATATATAAAACTAAAACTATAATCTCTTTTTTTTTTTTTTTGTGGAAAAATTACAACTTACCCACCTGTGGTTTGGTTGAAATTTAAGTTATCTACATGTGGTTTGAAATTTGACACTTTACCCACCTAAGGATAGCTCAGTTAGAGTTCCATAACCCACCTTTGTTAAAAATGTGGCTAAATATGTAATTTTGCTCTACTTTTATGTCTCTCTCTTCCAAAAACACAAAAGGCATAAAAAAAAAAGATCAAATAAAATACAAAAAAAAAAAAAAAATCAAGCGGAACACTTGCAGCATGGGATTTCAAACCATAGGTAGGCAATTTAAATTTCGGACAAACCTCAAGAGGGTAAAGTGTCAAATTTCAAACTAGTAGGCAACTTAAATTTCAACCACAAGTGGCTAAGTTGTAATCTGCCATTTCTTTTTTCTTTTCCCTAAATCCAAAAAAGTGCAGTTTCCTAATTCAAACTCTAGAACATTCACTTGGCTCCTAGTTCCTACTATGAATGACACATAGGGAAATGAAAACAAAGGCACAATTACAGGAAATTTCACATATCATTTTCATCCCAAACTATAAAAATGACAAAACAGAGCAATGAGTAATACCATGGAGTAATGTAGGCCAGTACAGGATACGTATAATGCCGGTGCGACGTGTTCTCCGAGACCTTTGAATTCTCCTGAATTTCATATATAACATTAAAAAATAGATACATACTTTTTATGAAAAAGAATCTAAATTTTCTCTCTTTCACAACAAAATTGAAGCAGACTCTGTTTGGTTGCTGAGAAAAAAAATCCAGGAAATGAAGAGCTCAAAACCTAAATCACTAAAATCCAGGAAAAAAAAAGAGTTTGCTTTCTCAAATTTTCTGAGGAACCAAACATTGCTTAGTACAGTAGTACTCACAGCGAGGATTTCTTGGAAATCGACGTCGGCTTTAACGAGGCCTCGTTGGAATACGTAGGAGTCCGTAGGGTTCGTAGTCGTGGCGTATTTTATACGGTATACGAGTACGGAAATGGCGGGAGATACGACGAAGAAGAGGACGAAGATAATGGCGAGCCTGCGATTCGACGAGGCCGAGTCGCCGAGTTCGACTCGCTGCTCTCCTCCTTTATTCGAACTCGGTGTGACTCGGCGGTCTCGCTTCTTCCCCATTTGCCTCACCACACCGATGCAGCAAACGTGTTTATTATTCGATTAAGGTTTTTTCCTTAACTTTTTGTTAAAATTTTTTGAAAAAAAAAAATCTAGAAAATATTTTTTAATTATTAAATGGAAATTTTTTAATTAAAAAAATTTTGAAGAAAAATTGAAAAAATTGAAAAATTAAGTACAACATATAACAAAAGTTAATGGAAAAACTTTTATTGAATAAACTTGAAGTTAAAGGACTGAAATAAATGAAAGCAAAGTTAGAAGATTGAAATAAAATCTGAAGAAACAGTTTTACATTTTAGCCTTAAATAAATATTAACATTATTTATTTATTTATTTTGTTTTTGATGAGGTTAAAACTATTTAGTTTACTTAAAGGTACTATGACTTGTATATGATAACAAACGACTTAAGCTACATGAATGCGTTGCTATAAAAGTTCTCTTATTATTTGTTCTAATAAGTACTAATCATTTTAGAAGAAAAAAGAATTACTACATAGTATAAACATATAACTGCTTTTAATATAATGACTTCTTAAAAAAAAAAATTTGATATAAGATAGAATTTCTACTCTAGCCTAATTTAAGTGTATATGTGTGTGAAACTCCCTCCTGGAGACTTGAACCCCAGCCCTTACTCTCCACACCCCACAAGCACTTATACTTGTGGAGTGACCATCGCATCAAAGGTATGCGGTGGTGTGACTTCTTAAAATTAAACCTATGACATCTACTAACCAATTGTGACTCCAAAAGTATTTACACATAGGCACTTAGTGAAAAAGGTTCAAATCATCATCATTATGTGCAAGGATACAGTGGTAATGATACGGAAGATAAACGAAAAACTTCTTCAAATAAGTTAATAAATATAGGCCCAACAGAGTGAATCTAGAAGACATTATGTCCTCATACTGCAATAGCCAACAAGTAAACTAAGATTATGATAATTGGTGAATGGCAAATGAATGTGGCGGCACTCAGGAAACTAATTTATAGGTTGAAAGTGCAACTCTCATATCTTCAAATAAAAGGCCATATTAAATTTGAAAATTGCATAAGAAAGTTTAGAACAAACCTTATTTTGGATTCTTGCATATGTTGGACCTGATTCTTATAGCTTTCATTTCCTACCTAAGACTGCAAGTTTGATTCCGGAGAAGAAAACTTGTAACCCCATTTAAGATAGAAAATCATAGGTTTAAAAAAGGTAAAGGGAATAACAAAGTGAAGCTTAATCCTATTTATATATATATATATATATATATATATATATATATATATAAATGATATAACAACCACCACTTGCTGGGACTAAAAAAAAAAAAAAAAAAAAAAAAATACCAACTGCTTAAAGCTTTTTAAAGTTCCAAAAGTGATTTTTCCCCGATAGCCCAACACTAGGCCAAAATGGCCAAATGGCCATAAAATCCTAACTATTTAGTTAGTAGTTCCGGTTTCCAAACTATATTTTTTACTAGCAACTCGAGTTTAAGAGACTCGATTTTGGCCTATAAATCGAGTCTTTGAGACTCGATTTTCATGGTCTAATCTTATCTGATGTGGCATTTTTTCCACGTGGCAACTACATGAAAATCGAGTCTCTAAGACTCGATTTATAACTTTATATACTAAGAAGAAAAAAAAAACCAGGAGTGCAGAGGGAGATCGGAGAACCTAGAGGAAAAAAAAAAAAAAAAAAAAACCAGAAACCGAAAAAGGGAGAAGATCGGAGTGGGTGGCTTCAGATCGGCTTCAGACCACCGTGCAGGACCCAGACAGACCACCACCGTGCGAGGCCCAGGCGGCGCGCCGCGATCTGATCTCTCTCTCCCTCTGATCTCTTTCTCTCCCTCTGATCTGAGTATCTGAGCTCTTTCCGCGATCTAGTTTTTTTTTTTTTTTTTTTTTTTTTCCTCTGGGTTCTCCGATCTCCTCTGCACGCCTGGTTTTTTTTTCTTCTTAGTATTTATAAATCGAGTCTTAGAGACTCGATTTCCGTGTAGTCGCCACGTGGAAAAAATGCCACATCAGATGAGATTAGACCTTGAAAATCGAGTCTCAAAAGACTCGATTTATAGGCCAAAATCGAGTCTCTTAAACTCGAGTTGCTAGTAAAAAATATAGTTTGGAAACCGAAACTACTAACTAAATAGTTAGGATTTTATGGCCATTTGGCCATTTTGGCCCCAACACTATCATGACATCCCACAAACTGTTAATCATCTACTATTACAATACTCCATCCCAGCCAAACTTCCTCCTCACCTACTAAATGGGCTTCCAAGAGGAGAAACAACTCATATTCCCATCATTCAAATTTCAAGTGGATCTGCAGATAGAACCTGAACCCAATGCAATATCTTTAGCCAATCAATAAATTATCCATAAAATTCAACTCAAACATTTCGTCAAGAAAAGAAATGATCTTCTCAGCTAATGGCACAACAATGAGTGAGATCATAGTATCATACTCATGACAAACAAAAGAGAGGCACACCCCAAGAACTAATATTTCCTGCATAGTATCAGTAATCAAGAAAAAATAAACTTGCATGTTGGAGAAAACCCAATGTGAAAAAAGATTCTTAAAAACCCAAAAAGCTTAGTCCTTTCATATGATACCAAAAGCAGCAAAACAGAGGTATACACATACCCTTTTGTCAGAATGTTGAATCGTTGATTGCAGATTTTCTAACCACCTAAATTTTAATGGTTCTATTAATGCAACACTCATTATCATCAGCTATTACAAAAAACACAGATTAAAAACGTACCAAGCTTTAGAGGCCAAGACTTGAGGCGGCAGAGACTATGAACAGAGAGAGAAAAGAGAGAAGAGGTGATGGGTTTGGCTGAGATGAGATGGGGGCAGCGTTTATGCCATGAGCAAAACAGCATGAACAAACAAAAAGTCAGATCAAAGGGCAGTTAAAACGAATATTGAAACAATGTGAAATTTATTTTCCTGGTTTGTGTTTAGTTCCGACCAACTTTGTCTCTTTCTCTATTATCACCTTATCAAGGCTTCTGAACGTATTTTAAGTGTTTTTAATGTTGCTAAAACAGTATAATGTTTTGCTTTTTAATTGTAAGCGTGGCAGATTTTTAGATGGTTTTTTTTCCTACGTGGCAGAATAGCTTTAATTGTAGAGCAAAGTTTCTGCTTTTATATATAGTAGTATTAGATTAGACTAGATTAGATTAGATGTGTTTTTTTCTCAAAAAAAAGAAAGATTAGATGTGTTTGAGAAAGTCATAAAGGTATGTCTTTCAATTATTAAGATGAGAGCAAACCATAAATGGCTAGAGAATGCCTGTGTATTGAAGGAAATAGGAAAAAGAAACTGAGAGAGAGAGACATAGAATTGAGTCATGTCCACAGCCAACTCGGGTGAGTCTTCACTTCCAAGCCAAAGGTAAACCCACAAGTCCACAACACATCAAACCTTTCTATTCTACTTCATGCTTCAAACTTTATTGTGCTGTTCTCTCTGACTGTTCTGCTTTTGTGGTTCTGAGCTATATTGTACAAATTAATAAGATGCCAATTCTTTTTCTTTATTGTTTTGTTTTGTTCAGTTTCTGACTGTATCTTTTGCTTTTAACTATCAAACTGAACATGGGCTTGTTATCTTTGTTATGGTTTAAGATCTGAGTTTTTACTAAATCCAATGGTGGAAATACCTATCATTTCTGTAGCTTCAGTACCCTTTCTCTAACATGACAGTTTTGATTGAATCCGTAGCTTAGACCTTGAGTTTAACTCAAACTAGGCTTTATGAAATTTGTAGTTTTAAATGGAAGACTGAGAATATAGTGACATACTGTCTCTGTGTTTATTTCTGAAATTTTTTTTTTTCCAAATGCTTGATTTAGGCCAAAATAGGACTTGTCCAAATGCTCAATTTTGTGCCTGAATCTGTACAAATTATCCTTATAGAAACAAAAAGACAAACTAGAACCTAAGGCATATCTTGCTGCAACATGGGCAGCTGCATTACAGGATCTTCTAACCCCCACAAAAGAACAAGAAGTAAAGGACACAACTAAACTAAGTACATTGCTAATGATACTGCTAATAGAAGGACATAGCTGCATTAAAGGACACAACTAAAATCAAGTTCCTTTATAACATATATGTATGTAGATATTCATACTCTGTCCGATTGACCCAAGTTTTACCAAACTTTTTTGTTTTGGTATGTGTAAGTGTTATGATATTCTTATTCTTATTCAAAATTTACATTCATTGAGGATTCATAGCTGAACTCAAAATTTTGGGAGTGAGGCTTGCTTTTTGTTGTAGTTTTATTGTTCTTTGCCTTCAAATGTTACAGTTACTGCCAAATTTGCATCCAATTGTATACATCAATTTCCTTGGCATCTAATCTTGGAAGATCTTTTACTACAATTCACTAAATTTATGACCAGTGTGTTTTACTGAATTTGTTGAAGACTAAATAGGGCGAGTGGCCCATATCTCATTAAGATTTCTTCTAGATAAGGTTTAAATAACACCCAACCAAGTTAGCACTTAGCAGAATAGTTCTTTGAAAGTAGTGTAACTTCATCTACCTATGAATTAGGTTAAATTTGAATTACCAACCTAAGGATTAACATATTGCACTTCACCCACATGAGGTTTATTTGTATTTGCATTTGATATATAAATTTATTGTATTCGGATTATAATAAAGTTGCTATTTTGTTTCATGGCATTCTTTTATTTAAACAATTTGGGCTGCAAAATTTTTGAGGTGGATAAAGTGTAACCTTTCAAACCACAATTTGGCAAATCAAACTCATCCCAAACCATATGTGGGTAAGCATAATTAATCTTGTGCTTGTTGGACAGAAGAAAACTTACACATTTGCAAGATAAAAGAACAAAAAGGTAATGTGATTCTGTCTTGACCCACTTAATACTCAAGGTCATTGATCATAAATAATTTTATAAAAGGTAGCCAAGTACCAGCACTTGTTCATTTATTATTTTATCAAACATGAGAAATTATGAGCCTGCTCCCAAGTCCACTTCTGCAGGCTGGCTCATTAAATTAGAGATTAGGGTTTGCTGCAGTTGATGTAGGTGAGCTAAGCATCATGGATAGGTTTGGTTGGCTATGCTTTAAACTTTTAATGAGGTTTGATGGTCAAAGGAAAAAGGAAACTTGATGTATTTTTCTTTTGGGAAGCTTCTTTTTAGAGGAATGAAGGACACTTTCATTAGGTTTAATTGTGGGAAATAGTAGGAAATGTTTGAATGTTATCAAGGGCTTCTAGGTGTCTCACCTATGGTGTATCACACATCTTGGAACCTAGTGAAACTCACACAGCAATGGACTGGAAATATGATGTTGAAGTTAAACAGGATGTGCACCTTTTTAAAAGACTAGAGTTTCAAACAAACCTAAGCTGCCTATCAATTTAAAATCAAGATTGTCATAGCAAGACAATAATAATGCTCTAGAATTTAGCTGTCAAGAAAATGGGTAGATGCCACAAGGATCATGGAAAGTTAGATCTTTATTTAATGATGTTCTCAAATTGTGTGTTTTTTAGCTGAAACTGAAAACTTTTTGCTGAAAGTACTGTAGATAAAGGTAAAAGTTAGTTGAAATAGTACAGTGGAACCTATGAATAGTATAAAAAGTGTAATGGGACCCATAAATAGTAGCAAAAATAAGCTAAATAGTAAAATAAGCTGGCTTTTTAAGCCATGCCAAACGCAACCTAAATCAACTTAATGATATCCTAAATATGAAGGGTCTACTCATCTTAGAGTACTCATTTTTTTAGAAAATCCAAGTTTTTTTCTAGAAATCGAGTCAGTGAAGTACATTCCCTACAATTGCTTCCCTTTTATAGCTATGTTTTGTTTTATACCTTTTTAGTTTTGAGAGAATTCTGAGTCTTCAACCCAGACCAGAAGCTTGATCTGTGCTATTTATAGTTAAATTCATAGATTCTAACATATTATATTGGATTAAGATATATAATATAGTATCTTCATTGTGCCTTTCCCCCTCCTCAGATTACTGGGGAAAGTGGCATTGGTCACGGGTGGAGCCACTGGTATTGGAGAGAGCATTGTGCGCCTATTCCATAAACATGGTGCAAAGGTTTGTATAGTTGATGTGCAGGACAAGCTTGGCCATACTGTCAGTGATACCCTTGGTGGTGAACCAAACACTTGTTATTTCCATTGTGATGTCTCTAAAGAAGATGATGTTTGCCGGGCAGTTGACTTCACAGTCAGTAAATTTGGTAGACTTGACATCATGGTCAACAATGCTGGGTTATCGGGCTCACCATGTCCTGATATCCGTAATGTAGACATATCAGAGTTTGAGAAGATATTTGATGTAAATGTGAAGGGAGTCTTTCTTGGTATGAAACATGCAGCTCGGATTATGATCCCACTAAAGAAGGGCTCAATAATTTCTATATGCAGTGTTGCAGGTGTCATTGGGGGCATTGGTCCCCATCCTTATACAGGGTCTAAGCATGCTGTGTTAGGGCTAACGAAGAATGTTGCAGCTGAGCTAGGGCTACACGGGATACGTGTCAACTGTGTTTCTCCTTATGGTGTTGCTACAGGCTTGGCTATAGCTCACTTTCCTGAGGAGGAGAGAACTGAGGATGCCATGGCGGGTTTTCGTGCTTTTATGGGGAAGATTGCTAACTTGCAGGGGGTAGAATTGACTGTTGATGATGTTGCTAATTCTGTGCTCTTCTTAGCAAGTGATGAAGCAAAGTATGTCAGTGGGGCTAATCTCATGGTTGATGGTGGCTTCACTTGCTCAAATCACTTACTGAGGGTCTTTAGATGATGCATAACATTCAAGAATTTGGCCGCCTTGTTTTAGTAGCTGTTGGAAGCTTGTTAAGTGTGATAATCTTGGTGGCAGGTCAATAAATAGTAAAAGGTTTGATTTGAATCTCATCTGTTGTAGACAAAATATTTGAGATGGATTGTGACACTGCAAATTGAAATAAAAGGATATTCCATGATGGGATTCAACAAATTTTTATTTTTTTATTTTTATAAATATTTTGGTTGTCATTTTATGTTTAGAATTGGGAGCTAACTAAACTAGTTCTTGTGAAAAAGTTGCTTGTGTCTTTGGTAGAAGTGACTTTGAAAGCAGTGGTTGGCACAGGAACAGAAGATGGTGATGCTGAAGATATTGGTGATTTATTTTACTTATTGGTGATCAATTTGAGTGAGTTGTGGCAATTCCTGTGGTTTGTAGTTGTTTAGAATTATTGGCAGCTGTGGTGGTAGGGGTAACAATGGTTTTGTGGTGCTGGTGTCATGAGGCTAGTATTGTTAAGTGGCAACTAAGGTGGCTAAAATGGTAGGAAAATCACTAAATTAAGTTCCTGACATAATTTAAGAATTTTAAGTTAACTAGCACTATGTATGAATAATACATGAATTTATTAATGAAATTAATTTAACTTAAAAAAGAATAAATAATATCATATACTAATAATTTTTTTGGAATATGAATGTGTATTTATTTAAAATAACACTTCTAATAGGAATAGAGAATATCAATTTATACTCATTGTAAAATTTGGTAACAAAGTTTCAACTGGAATAAATATTATTGCTATTTTGTTTAGCACTTTTGGCAATGAAATCCAAGTTGGAGCAAATTGTTTTTCTGTTTTTTTTTTTTTTTTTTTTTTTTTTTTTTTTTTTCATTCAAAATTTTTTAAATGATTAATTATGAAATCTATAAACAAAAGAAAAAGCAATAGTAAACTACTTGATAAAAAGTCAGCATGTAAGTTCTACATTGAGCCACCAATATTATCCTATGAAATAGTATAAAGAGCAACAATGCCCACATCTACCCCAGAAAATGGAATTTCTCTTTTATGGTTGGTTTTTGCTTTTGTGGCCATTAGGTGAATTGGATCCAATTTTTATTATATGTGGAGCCATCTTTTTGTTTTTTTAAGAGATAATTCCAATCTATTTCGTAATTGTTCTTTATTATCATGTCAAAACATCACATTTTTGGTGTAGGTGGGAATTGAATTTCAAATATCTTATTCGATGACAAGAGACTTTTAAGTAAAGGTTTTTGTCATAGTCACTGAAACACTCTCATTAAAATTTTGTATTCAGGCAAATTCTAAGAAAGTGTTCAATTAATTTTTTTTCGTAGATCTTTTATTTAATTCTTCTGATTCTTCTTTTTGGGTTGAAAAATAAGGGCATTTTAAACTCTTTGAGCATCTGACTATTTTTTCTAATGTATGTAGTCTCTCATCCTATACACATTAAGTTATTACAAGGAGGAATCATTTAGGATCACCCTATTTTGACCAATCGTTTTGAAGCGAGGAATTCATTATATTTAATTTTGAAATTATACTTTTTTTTTTTTCAAAATATTAATACAAATACAAATCCCACACTTTTTTATTATCGCTATATAGTCTCTCATCCTATACACATTAGATTATTACAAGGAGGAATCATTTAGGACCACCCTAAACATTGACCGACCATTTTGAAGTGAGGACTTCATTATATTAATTTTGAAATTATACTTTTTTTTTTTTTCAAAATAGTAATATAAATATACAAATCCAATACCTTTTTTTATAACTATAGAATTATAAAATAAAATAAAAATTTTTAGGGATTAAAATTCATCATTAGTTTTGTTTTTTATTAAAAAAAATCCTAATATTTAGAGACTAAAATCTCTTTGCCAAGGCCCTAAAAAAAAGAAAAAACCAATGAAGAAAAATGTGTTAAACCGAAAAAACCTGGACATTATCCGACAGTAACTAAAAAACCAGACCCGTTCAGTTCCAACACTCAACTCAGCTCTCTCTCACGAGTCACGCCAACCCATGGCTTCTCTTCAACCTTCATGGCTTTCTTCTCTCAACACCATCTCTCCTTCGAAACCCACTTTCTTTCCATCCACAAACCTCAACAAATCCAATTCATTCAAACCATTCAAGCGCTCATCCTCTACAAACCAATCCAATGCTGAATCTTCAGAACCCATATCACCAAATTCACCAGAAACCACTCCAGAACCAGAGCCAGCTTCTGTTGACCCCGTGAAGCTCGCTTTCGAAAAGGCCAAGTCGTATAAGAAGTCACTGCAATCCAAACCAGTTTCGAAAATTGAGCAGAACCCAGTTGAGGTTTCTGGTGGAAGTACTGTAATTGGGAATGGAGAAGGTGAAGGTGAAGGTGTTGGTGGTGGCACTAAGGAAGTGCCGGTTTCGGTTAAAGTTGCAATGGAAAAGGCCAAAGAGTACAAAATGAATAAAGGGGTTGCGAGTGGTGGCAAGAGTGGTGGAGAGGGTGACACAATTTCAGGTATTGTTTAGGAAAGTTGAAGTTTTGAGATAAAAATAGAATGCAAGAATTTTTTTTCTTAATTGATTGGCTGTGCTACATTTAGTTGTATGTAGGTTTTGTTTTTATCATATAATGCGTTTGACAAGGGACATGTCAATTAAGGAAGTAACAAAAGAGTATGACTTTGGATAGAATAAAGCTGACCTTGAGGATCCATAGTAGAACCTGAATTTTTGGGAATAAAGCTTGGTTTTTGTTGTTGTAATGTGTTTGATATATTATTCATTACCTTAGTAAACATATGAAGTAGCAATCAAAAAAGAAAAAGAAAAACATATGGAGTGTTAATGATCTGTATGATTGATGGCTGATTACAAGTTTGAATTGTTGTTCGATGAAAAATGACATATTTGGTTGAGTGATTTGAGCTAAATTAGCTATGTGCATTTATTTTTAGGACTGAAGAGAGGAAATGGGGGTAATCTGGGAAATGGGGTTGTGGAGAAAACAGTTAATAAGAAGGGGGAGCTGTCAATTTCGAACATTGATTTTATCGGGCTTCAATTTGCGGATAAGAAGAGGAGCAGGGGATTGCCACCTGGGCTGGCTCCTGTTGTAGACCCTTTCCTGGAAGGGGACTTGCCTGAGGTGGAGATTATTGTTGGGGATACCAGAAAGTTTGAAGAAAAAACCTCATTCAAGCCTGAGCTGACTCAGGAAGATGATTCAAATCTTTACAAGCCAAAGGTTTCTTCGTGGGGAGTCTTTCCTAGACCCAACAATATCTCAAAAACGGTATGGTGATTGCTATGAGAGCTGATGATAGAGTAGCAAGTTGATATGTTTTTGTCAATTGTTTTGGTGTACATGCTTTTTGTTGATGTTCTGAATTTGTGGGCTTGGAGGATTTTAGTCTCTTATGTTTAGTAATTTGTTAAAGTGATGATATTATGTTGGAAAACATATTATATACTCTGAAGGTTTGCTATAAACAATAAATTATCTTAGTTTAAAATCTCTTATTCAAGTTTCTGAGATGTATAATCAAGATAGAAATTATAGAAAGCAAGTGAAAAAAGAAAGAAAGAAAGAAAAGGACAACATGGAGAACCAGCTAGGGCTCTGTACTAATTTGAAGCTTCAAACTTGTCAATGTTGATTAAATATTTAATTTTTGAATCTAACACATTTTATAATTACTCATTAATCTCAATGCTGGCCTCTGAGTACTGATACCAGCTAGATCTCTGAAGTTATAAATTACATTCCTTATGGTAACTACTTTTGCTACATAGATGATGTGCATTCATTCTTCAAGCATTGAAGAAATCAATTGACTGAGTCAATGCCTGCACAAATCCTTGATTGATGTAGATGACAATATCTATCAGAATGCCTGCACAAATCCTTGTGTCTATATTCATGTCAAACTTGTCCATGGACAGACTACACCCATTAAAAGCAATCAGATGGGTTGTTGTAAATGATTTTATAACTATTGAAATGCCCACAAAAATCTTTGATCTTTGTTGAAGAACTTGTCTCCCCCTGATGTTGTGTATGTGTATAGGTACAGGAACAAGGTAAACACACAAATGAGTGAAAGATGGATTCTTCTGCATGCCTATATATCAATCAAATTCCTGGCATGAATTTTCATTTTTGTTGAAGAGGTTGGAGCTCTTTGGTTCCACCTTTTTAAATTGAAATATTGAAATAATTGAAGAAATGCTAGCTTCAGTTTCACCCTTTAAGCATTATTTTATGACACTAGTCATATGCTTATATCTTACAATGGAGGATAGAATGGTCTCTTGGTTATTTATAGAAAAGGTTTATCATATATATTTGTCGCATTGTGTTCTCTGTTTTCTTTTAAAATTCCTTCCTAAGTAACTTTCAAAGTTTTACAAGCACATAACATTGAAGACCCTATCTCTTATATCTTATTTGACCATGGCATTGAATAGCAGAGTACAGAAACATTCAGAAGATGTTTTTCTACAGTATCATCAAGCGAGTCAATCCGTCTTGTACTTAACTCTGTTGGTTTGTTAGTACAATTATAAATATATTTGTTAAGTAATCATCGATTATCTTTTTCCCTAAAGCAATATGTATTTCATTATAGAGGATTGTTATTTGTTTCATAGTGGATGCCGCTTTTTAGTGTAAGTCACAAGAGCTCCAAAAGGTGTTTTTCTTAGAGATTTCTTTCTGTTCTTTGTCAGTTTGGTGGTGGAAGAGTTATACGCCCTGGGGAGGTGCTTGAAACAGCGGAAGAGAAAGCTGCTAAAGAATCACGTACAAGACAGTTACTTGCTGCCTACAGGAGTGAAATGGGCTTAGACATTGATCCAAAGTTAAAATCTGAATGTGAAGAGGTATGTTTCTATCAAAATATCATCTTCTTAACATGTTTTTATGAGCTTGTACATATGTTCTTGAATAAATGCTATAAGTGCATTTGTATCAAGCAATTCAAATTTGGTCTTAGACTTTATCATGTTTTTGTCATGATCTAAGATCTTAGTCCAAGAAAATCATTCAATTTATAAATTTTCACAGTATTTGAATTGAATTTAAAATTATGATTGTTGTTTAAATTAAAATTTTAGTGATGGCCTTGGTGGTTTGGATGGGGTATTGAGACTTGAGACCGATGACTTGTTAGTGTCAATGGTTGTCGTGGTCGTTACAACTTGCTAAAGCTGGTTAGTGGTGGTGTTTGTGATTACAATGGGTTGTGTGCAGTGGTATTGGACAATACTATGATGATGGTGATTGATGTGCTTGGCAATGATGAACTGTTAAAATTTAATTTGAAGTAGTTGTGGTTGGTGGGATGCTCGTGAGATGAGTTAACAAGTTGGTGTTTTAACAGTGGCAATGCTGCTGCTAAATGGTAAGTTTTGTAGCTTAGCTGGTGCAAAAATGGCATTGGCTATGAAGGGCTGTCATAGGGTATCCACGGGTGGTGGTCTCCGTGGTAGTGGAGGCAGCATTTAATAATTCTTACCAAATGCTCTGTTCATTTCTTATTTGGGTGCAATTTCCAATGATCTGAATTGGCTCTAGAATCCTCACCCCCTCCCCCCCACCCTCCTTCCTCCCTTTTTTTTCTTTGGGGGTGGGGATGGGTTGAGGATTTGAAGATTTAAATTTTAAGCTTAAATTGTCAAGTCCCAATATATTATATGGAAAAGGTTTAACTAATAAGGAGAGAATTTGGATAGGATAATCTACAATTTTCAATAAGGTTTGGCTTTGCAATATGGTTGGAAAATAGAAACTTTCAGTTAGAGAGAAGTTGCTTTCACTGGGTCTGGGAACTAGTTTTTCAGTTTGACCCTTGTGTTTCTGTTATTACTTTTCTTTAACTGCCAGTAAATTAATGTTCTATTGCATTTTTCATTTTTGAGAGCCATAATGCATTATCATGTTTATAGGCATTGAAGGATGGGGACTCATTAATGAATATTGGAAAGCTTAAGGAAGCATTACCCTATTATGAAAAGGTTATGGATAAGTTGACATTCAAGGTAATTTATTGTTTGAACTGTTTGAGCTGCTTTTGTACTTGAAAAGAGATCTCACCTCTCTCTCTTTCCCCTCCCCATCTCCTTCCCTAAAATGGAAAGCCATAAATAAGAAGGGGCATATTTATAGATTTTCTATTTGAGTGCTATTGTGATTATGTATTTATTTATTTATAAAAATGGTGGATTACTGATGTTAAGTTATTAACTACCATATTTACTCTGAAATTAGGATGGTTGAGGCATTTATGGGTAGGATGAGTTAGGATTTGTTGTGCCATGGGTGTTGAAGATTAATGAAAAGTATGCTCTACCTGGCTCATGATTTAGAGTGGAGAACAGGATTGGCAGTTTACATACCCAATTTTGCAATATTGAAGATATTATAGATAGGGAAATTATTTTCTTAAAAGAAAAATATAACTGAATTTTCGTGCTAAATAATTTGGGAGCTCTATTTTCAGATATATCTGTGTAACACATGATCCACCTCTTGTGCTTTTGGTGAGTGAAGCATGCTGTCACATCATTTTTGCATGAGCTTTTTGTATGATTGGTTAGTATATATACCATCACCCTAGAAAAATATACTATCCATAATTGAACATGCTCAAAATATGAATTGAGATAAAATATCAGGAAATTGATTCTCATAATCAAATTTGAATCTATTTCATCTGTAAAAT
>JARYZH020001099.1:0-41302 GCA_030021035.2 Notholithocarpus densiflorus | reverse complement strand
CGAAATAACTGAGAAAAATTCTGTTTTATTTAGGTCCGAGGAGAAATCCTTTCGTATTCTTCACGTTCTACTTTTCCTTTTCTTTTGTTTTTCTCTCTCTTCCCTCTCAAAAGACCGATCCCCCTCCAATAGAGGAGGAATGGCATTATATAATCATATTCTAAGCATCCTATCCTTACACTTGTCATTCATCTAAGGTGCCCCTTGATACTTATCCCACCAGATCTTTTCTTTGGCCTCCCTGTGAGAGGTCATAGTCTTGGTAGCACTGTTCAGAGGTCTTCTCCACATAAATGCGGCCAGAAAAGTAGTTGCAAGGTATTTAATGTGGTGATAGCAGCTTTTCTTCAGATATTTTCGGGGATCTTTTCCTTCCTAGTAAGCTCACCGAGTTTGTTTCTGTCATTGGGGATTCCAGGAGGATTACTTTAGCCACTGGAATTCTTCTTTGAACCGAAAACTTTATATCCGAGGACTATACCCTCCTCGGACGGAATCGCCGATCCTATGTGCGAATCTTTCGAAAGTAGAATGCTTTGATAGCTGCCACATTGCTCGGCCCATGAGACCTCCTCGGACCAAGCCCACGGCCCAAGATGCGTGACTCTTGGTTATTTGTCCCCATAATAGCCCCTCAAAACTTCAATTTTCCCTCCCATCCGAGGAGAAAAAGTGAGGTTTTGACTTTCAAGAGATAAAGACGGAACATTTAATTCGCACGTGCGGGGGGTGCGCCTTATTTGCATTTCATGATAACTTCTGACGCTTCGCAATCCCCGAAGCAGTTATTAATTACTCCAGGAGGCGTCTTGTCTCCCACATCCAACGGTTGATGCGCAGATCCAACGACTGGTATTTCCCTTGAATTTATGAGCGGGATAATTTCCCCTCTCCCTCTCTCTGCTAATATAAAGCCTTCAGAAATCATTCACCTTCTTCTCCAAAGAAACTTCAAGCGCTCCAGAGAACTTTAACGTTCCTGACTTTCTAAAAACACCAACTCCCAAATTTCTGTCGTTCTTTCTCATAAGAGGTCCTCGAAGGTCTTCTCAGTAGGCTTTCAGATACTAGCACTTCTAATCCCGTAAGTTTATTTAGTTTTGTATTAGATTTTGCTCGTCGGTCTGTCTCCTCGGCTACCTTATTTGTTTTTCTTACTCTCTAAAATCGTCCATTCTGCCTTTAGGTTGTGAAATATGGGTAGATTTGAGCGTTTAGTAGATTCCCCAGCCAAAATAGAGGCCTTTAAGTAGAAATACCATATACCTCAGGAGGTTGGCCTGCGGTATTGCTCCTCAGAAGAGGTCGTTATACCTAGAGAGGCCGGAGAGGTGGTCATTCCTATAATAGCCTTCATAGAAGGGGGAATGACCCTTTCAATGGGTAGGATAACCCGAGAGTACCTTATAAATCATAAGTTGTGCCCTCATCAATGCGCACCCAATATGTTTAGGATTCTCGGGTGTATCGATGCTCTGGAACAACATCTTCATCTGGGCCTCACCTGGCATGATGTGGTTCACCTGTACGAGTGCCACTCACAAGTCGACGGAGGCTTTTATCTCAAGTCCAGGTCATCCGTTGTGAGGCTCATTTCGTGTCTCCCCAAGTCCAATAAAGGGATGAAAGATGACTACCTCATCGCCTCAGGGGCATGGCACGATGGTCGACCCTGCCCAACTCGGGAGAGAGAGACAGGTGGGGTACCCTAGAGTTAGATCCCTTAACATAGGGTTTAGTCTTTATCCTCCATCCATGTTTCCCCCTTGCAATATCTTTTGATAATAGATTTCATTGTTCAATCGCACCTGACCTTCTGGTTACTTTTGCAGATAGGACACTCGTTGCTCCTCGGCTGAGTCACACCAACGTGGTTGCTCTCAACTACCTTCTCAGGTCGGAGATTTTTGTGAGCGAGGATCGACAACTACGAGCTGTCCACCTCATCCTAGATTTCGAACCCATCTCGAGGATCTTTCAAGAGGTTGGAAACGCTATCAGAGCTGGTGACCGTCGGATCAATCGTATTGACGTGTCAAAACCCAACTTCCTGTCTCGAGAAGACCTCCCTCCTGTGGTTCTCCCCGTCTCACAGATCCCTCCTCCACTCGTGCTTCCACTACAACAGGTCCCCCTCGGAGCTGAAGTAGCAGGAGAGGAAGAGATTGCTTCATCGCGGGCGTCCTTAGACGAAGAGATAGACAAGTTCTACCTTGAAGGAGAAGAGGGTAGGCAGGAGAAGCCAGTGCAGCTCTCGGACTCGGAGGACGACGCCGACAGGCTCTCTGTAGCCATCCAGCCAGCATTAATCATTTCCCGAGTAGATTCAAGTTCAGAAGAACACGGGGAAATGAGTCCGAAGGAGAGGTCATCGTTGAAGGGTTTGGTGGCCAACAGAGGCAAGAAGGGAGTCACGAAGGGCCCATCCCAGGCCTTGGCTCCTGCCAGTTTACCCCCTCCGCCTCCTCTTCCAGCTGATCTTGCACTTCGCGCCCTTCCTGATTTGAAAAAGAAGAGGCCAATGCAGGAGCTCGAAGAAGGCGAGGTGATTCCTCCGAGGGGCTCCAAACAACAGAAAACAAAAGACCCAAAAGATAATAGGGCAAGCTCTGTTGATAGTAGAGAGGAGGCTGAGGTGCGTAGACCACAACGATTCTGGGCCCCTCGGATTGAATTGGATGGGGCTCAAATTCCATGGGATGCCACAATCCGGGAGGCCCAGAGAGGTCACTCAGCCCATCTGGCCCAGGCTTTAGAACAACCCCTCCTGCTCCCACGAGACATGGAGGCCCTTCGGCGCACCAGGCAGCCCGATCTCTTCATGTCTTTGAAGAAGGATCTTGCCTTGGTAAGTTAGATTTATGTAATGATTTAAACCTTACAAGGTTATGTATCTAATCAATATTATCACACTTGCTTTTACATATGTGTCCTCCTCGCCACTGTTATGCAGGTCACTCAACAAATCTATGTGGCCGAAGAGTGGGTTCGGAATGCTCAGAACAGATGCGAAGCTGAGTCCCACTCTCGCCGTGAAGTTGAGAAGAACTTAGGGAGCCTGAAAGAGGAGAAGTTGCAACTGGCCGAGAAGCTGAAGCTTGCAGAGCGAGAATGCGCAAGCGCCAAGGCTGGGTTGAAAAACGTCGAGGCCCAGGCCGAGGACCAGAGAAAACAACTCTATACGACCCAGCTGAATCTCGCCACTGAGAAAGCAGCGGTGCGAGCCCTGAAAGCTGAACTACAAAAGGCTAAGGAGGCAGCACAAAAAGCGACAGAGGCTGCTAAGTCCGCTGAGGAAGCGGCCTACGAACGTGGGGCAAGGGAAACGGAGGAGAGGTTGGCTGAGGAGGTGGCTGATTTGTGCAGGGAATACTGCACAGAGACATGGATGGAGGCACTTAATCGTGCAGGGGTCCCTGTAGATTCAGAGCTAAGGATATCCGAGAACGTGTTTTTCCCTGAACCCATCAGGGAACTTCCGACCAGTCCTCCGACGGTGATTAGTCTTCCTCTCCTTCCTCCCGAGCAGATAGCTACTGCCAGTGCCCCTATTGGAGCTGTTGAGGCCACCAAGGGGGTCATTAAAGACAAATCTGCAGAGGATTCCCTTACCATCAAGGACGTGGTTTCTCAAGCCAAGGCAACTGAGAAGAAGTCTGATGCTGGGGGTGTCAAGGCCAAAACTAAATCTCCCGAGAAGGATTCTCAGCCTTTGAAAGAATAGCTGTAGAAATTTCTTTTTCTTTTTTTTTGTTTAAGTGTAGCCACCCCTTTTTTGTTGAAGTGTAGCTTCTGTATACACTTATGATGTATTTATTCTTCTGTCGACTAAAGAATAGACTTGTCTTTCTTACCCTTTGCATTTATATTTTTGTCACTTGCTTTTGTTAAGGTTTGAGATAACTTTTATTCACACACTAAGGCTTTTGTTAATGAATACATTATAACTCAAACTCCAATGAATATATTATATGAAAAAGACACTAAGAAATTAATTGGGTTGTGCATGGCCAGAGGGTTTTGCAATAACTTAAGTTTTATTGGATCATGCAAATGGAATGTCATTGCTTAATAACCCATAAGTGTGTTGACTTTCGGTTTAAACACTTTTATAATAAACATAAGTGTAATAATTTTCCCAAAGCATCTGGTCCGAGGACATCAGGCATGACAAAGGTTCTGTTTAAACACCTTCATAACAGACATAAGTGTGTTAATTTTCCCAAAGCATCTGGTCCGAAGACATCAGGCATGACTAAGGTTCTGTCTAAACACTTTTATAATAAACATAAGTGTAATAATTTCCCCAAAACATCTGGTCCGAGGACATCAGGCATGACTAAGGTTCTGTTTAAACACTTTTATAATAAACATAAGTGTAATAATTTCCCCAAAGCATCTAGTCCGAGGACATCAGGCATGACTAAGGTTCTGTTTAAACATTTTTATAATAAACATAAGTGTAATAATTTCCCCAAAGCATCTGGTCCGAGGACATCAGGCATGACTAAGGTTCTGTCTAAACACTTTTATAATAAACATAAGTGTAATAATTTCCCCAAAGCATCTGGTCCGAGGACATCAGGCATGACTAAGGTTCTGTTTAAACACTTTTATAATAAACATAAGTGTGTTAATTTCCCCAAAACATCTGGTCCGAGGACATCAGGCATGACTAAGGTTCTGTTTAAACACTTTTATAAAAACCATAAGTTATTTTGTCACACAACACACGAATTTAATGACAAAGAAAATTCTTATTAGTAATAATACCTTTTCAGGTTGTTTACATTCCAAGGACGAGGTATTACATGTTCGTCTAAGTCTTCTAAGAAATATGCCCCTATTCCTGCTTCCGAGGTGATGCGATATGGTCCCTCCCAATTGGGCCCAAGCTTTCCCCAAGCTGGATTTTTTGCAGTGCCCAGAACTTTCCTCAAAACCAAGTCACCAGGTGCTAGTGGCCTTAGCTTTACTTTAGCATTGTATCCTTGCTTAAGTTTGTGTTGGTAATACGCCAATTGAACCAGTGCACTCTCCCTCCTCTCTTCAGCGAGATCCAGACTTTTTTCCAGAAGATTATCATTGCTATTCGAACTGAACGAACTGCTTCTTAGCGTTGGGAACCCAGTTTCCAAAGGAATGACAGCTTCGACACCATAAGTCATCGAAAATGGGGTTTCTCCCGTTGATCGACGCGGTGTGGTTCGATAGGCCCACAGGACATGCGGCAGTTCTTCCACCCATCTTCCTTTCGCATCATCTAACCTCTTCTTCAGTCCGTTTACTATGACTTTATTAACGGCCTCGGCTTGTCCGTTCCCCTGGGGGTAAGCTGGGGTGGAGTATCTATTCGTTATTCCTAATTCGCCGCAGTATCCCCTGAAGGCCTTACTGTCAAACTGAAGACCATTGTCCGAGATAATAGTACGAGGGACCCCGAACCGAGTAACGATGTTCCGCCAAATGAACTTCTTAGCGTCCACATCCCTGATGTTTGATAAAGGCTCGGCTTCGACCCACTTTGTAAAATAGTCGGTGCCGACCAGCAGATATCTCTTGTTTCCAGCTGCTTTGGGGAAAGGCCCGACAATATCCAGGCCCCATTGAGCAAATGGCCAGGGACTGGTTATCGGATTAAGGATCCCCCCTGGTTGGTGAATGTTTGGGGCGAATCGCTGGCATTGGTCGCACTTCTTTACGTACTCGTGTGCTTCTCTTTGCATGTTTGGCCACCAGTAGCCTTGTGTGACAGCTCTGAGAGATAGAGATCTGCCTCCAGTGTGGCTCCCACAAATCTCCTCGTGTAACTCTTCTAGGATGACCTCTGTCGCTTCAGGATGGATACATAATAGATACGGTCCCGCAAAAGAGCGCTTGTATAACTTTTGGTCTTCGGACAACCAGAAACGGGGTGCCTTTCTTCGTATTTTTTCAGCCTCCAATTTATTTCCCGGCAGGATGTCCTCCATTAAAAATGATATGATTGGATCCATCCAGCTAGGTTCCACTCGGACATGAGCAACCTGGGTTAATTTTCCCCCTGCACCCGTGGGCTTGTACAAGTCTTCTACAAGGATAATTCGAGGTAGGTTCTGCGCCGAGGAGGTTGCCAGTGTAGCTAGAGAATCTGCATGCGAATTGCTGCTTCTTGGGATGTGCAGCAGACTGAATGACTCAAATTTTAATCGCAACTGTGTAACTTGACTTAAATACTTCTGCATTCTTTCATCCCTTGCCTCCAGTTCGCCCATCACCTGACCAACGACTAACTTGGAGTCTGAAAACATTTTTACTTCTTTTCCCCCCAGTCTTTGAACCATATTCATCCCTTCCAATAAAGCTTCGTACTCGGCCTCATTATTGGTGGCAAAGAAATCCAACCTCAGCGATTTCTCTATTGTAAGTTGCTCAGGAGAGATTAGAACCAATCCCAATCCAGAACCTCTTTGGTTCGCTGCACCGTCAACATAGACTTTCCAGCATAGGGATTCCTGGAGCGAGATCACGCCAACCGATTTTTCATCCATGTGCTGCGATGCTGGAACATTTTCTAACGAGGCTTCAGCGAATTCAGCCACCAGGTCTGCTAGGATCTGGCCTTTGACAGAAGTGCGAGGCATGTACTTGATGTCAAAAGCCCCTAGAATAGTTCCCCATTTAGCTATCCTGCCTGTATAGTCAGCACTTCGGAGCACAGCCTTAATCGGGAGTTGAGTTAAGACGATGACAGAGTGTGCCTGAAAATAGTGGGGGAGTTTCCGCGTACCATGGACTATAGCCAGGATGGCCTTTTCCAATGGTAAATAACGCACCTCGGCTTCATACAACGATTTGCTAACGCAATAAACCGGCCGTTGCACACCACTGTCAACTCGAATTAACACCAGACTCACAGCATGGGGAGCAACGGCTATGTAGGCGAATAGGACCTCATCCTCCTGAGGACTGGACATGATCGGAGGCCGAGAAAGATATTCCTTAAGCTGCTGAAAAGCCTTAGAGCACTCCTCGGACCACTCAAATCCCTTCCACTTTTTCATCAAGAGGAAGAAAGGCCGGCACCTGTCTGCTGAACGAGAAATAAAACGATTCAAAGCGGCAATCATTCCAGTAAGTTTCTGAACCTCTTTGGGATTACGAGGAGGGTGTAAGTTGTTAATCGCCTTAATTTGATCGGGATTGACTTCGATTCCTCTGTGTGTTACCATGTATCCCAGGAATTTGCCCGATCCCACACCAAACGTGCACTTGGACGCATTTAGGCGCAACTTGTGCTTCCTCAAGATTTCGAAGATGCTTCCGAGGTCATCAACATGCTCGGACACCACCTTGCTTTTGACCACCATATCGTCTATGTAGACCTCAATGCTCTTCCCTAATTGAGGCTCGAACATTCTCGTCATCATCCTTTGATAGGTTGATCCTGCGTTTTTTAGACCAAAATGCATCACCTTGTAATGGTAGTTTCCGATGGGGGTGACAAATGCAGTCCTCTCCTGGTCTTCCAAGGCTAAAGGTATTTGGTGATATCCTTGGAAGGCGTCCAAGAAGCTCATCCGAGGGTGTCCCACCGTCGCGTCCACCAGCTGATCTATTCGTGGCATGGGGAATGGATCCTTCGGACAAGCCTTTTTTAGATCAGTAAAATCTACGCACACTCGCCACTTGCCACTCTTTTTCTTTACCACCACCGTGTTGGCCAGCCATTCAGGGTAAAACACTTCCTTGATAGCTCCTGCTTGCTTAAGCTTGCTCACCTCTTCTTTAACGGCATCGGCATGCTCCTTGGACGGACGTCGAGGTGGTTGCTTTTTCGGGGTAATGGATGGATTAACATTCAAATGGTGACATATAAAGGTGGGGTCCACCCCCGGTGCCTCATAAGCACTCCAAGCGAAGACATCGACATTCCTCTTAAGGAATTCTATTAACTCTTCCCTCTCGCGAGGCGGCAACTGGGACCCCACTTGGAAATACTTCTCCAGATCATCCCCTATAATGATCCTCTCTAAATCATCACATTTCACCTCCTCGGAGTTCTCCTCGATAGGCGACTCGAGAGATTTTAATTGCTATGAATTTGCTTCCGCGGCCATCAGCGATTCAGCCTCAGGTTGATGTGATATGGCCGCTACCAGGCATTGTCTAGCCATGTACTGGTTTCCGACGATCTCTTTGACCTGACCCTCGGAAGGGTATTTCACCTTTTGATGCAAAGTGGAGGAGACAGCCCCCAGTGTGTGGAGCCAAGGTCTAGCCACGATAGCGGTATATGGAGAATAAACATCCACCACGATAAAGTCGACCTCCACTACCTCGCGTCCGGTTTGCACAGGTAGCCTGATCTGACCCTTTGGCATAACGGTTCTTCCCTCGAAGCTGACCAGGGGGGAGTCGTAGGCAGTTAGGTCCTCGGACTTTAACCCCAGACCTCTAAACAGGTCAGGATACATTACCTCCACGGCACTCCCTTGGTCCACCAGCACCCTCTTCACATCATATCCACCTATCCTAAGCGTAATCACCAAGGCATCATCGTGGGGTTGGATAGTTCCGACCTTATCTTCGTCTGAAAAACCCAAAACTGGTTGTGTTTCCATCTTGATTCTTTTTGGTTCGAGCGTACTGTCCTTGGCGAACGACTGAGCCACAGACATCACTCTGTACGGACAGGACCCTGTTCTTCCGGGGGCAGCGAAAATGACGTTTATCGTTCCCAGGGGTGGGCCCGAGGACGCTCCTCTTCTGGAATCGAACCCAGTCTGTCCTGCTTGACTACTGGAATGCAACAGGTCCTTCAATCTTCCTTCTCGGACCAGCTGATCTAAGTGGTCCCACAAGTTCCTGCAGTCCTCGGTTGTATGTCCTTGATCTTGGTGAAATTGACAATAAAGGCTTTGGTTGCGCCTCATCGCGTTCCCCGCCATTTTGTTCGGCCATTTAAAGAATGGCTCGTTCTTAATTTTTTCCAAGACCTTACTAACTGGCTCTCGGAATACCGCGTTGACAGCTTGGACGTTGGAGGAATCTGACTGCCCGACAAAGTCTCTCCGTGGCCGATTGTTACTAAATCGGTCCGACCTGAAATCCCTACGCTCCTGAGGGTTAACCTTTGTTTTGCCCTTTCCTTGCTGCTGGTCTTCCTCAACCCTTTTGTATTTGCTTATTCGATCCATAAGCTGACGCACACTGGTGACCGGTTTACCAGTGAGAGACTTCCTTAGTCCATGGTCGGTAGGCAAGCCGCCCTTAAAAGTACTGATGGCAACGTCCTCAAAATCACCATCTATTTCGTTATACGTTTCCCAATATCTGTCCGAGTACGTTTTTAGGGTTTCCCCCTCCCGCATGGACAAGGACAATAAAGAATCCAAAGGGCGAGGTACCCTACTGCATGTGATAAAACGAGAACCAAAAGCCTGCATAAGTTCTTTAAAGGAATTTATGGAGTTGGGTTTCAACCCATCGAACCACCTCATAGCCACGGGCCCCAAACTGGAGGGAAAGACTTTACACATCAAGGCCTCGTCCCTAGAGTAGATGGCCATCTTCTGGTTGAATTGGCTTACGTGCTCCACTGGATCCGTTCGGCCGTAGTAAGTGGTGAAAGTGGGTTGATGGAATCGCCGAGGAAGCTCGGCCCTTTCGATGCGATGCGTAAAGGGGGACCTAGATATTTGATTCAACGCCTTGCTCATGGCATCATTTTCCAGCCCCTTCAGAGGTGGACTCTTACGTTTTCGCTTATGAGCATTTTCCTCGTGATAGGAAAAAGGCTCGCTCGACGGTGTCCTAGGGTCGCGTTTGTACGTAACATCGTCTTCATCATTTGAGGAAACACCGGAACTAGAAGGGGCTCGTCGTCGATGCGTATGGCGTAGCTCCCGCTTTAAATCATCGATCTCCCTTTGCATGGCTCTGTTACTTCGCTCCTGAGGAAAGTGATTCCCCATTTGCGGATGACTTCCGCTAGTCTGTGTGGTATGTGGGCTACCCTCCCTGTCTCTCCTACGCTCAAGATTATGGAAGGCGTCTTGTTGGTGGGAGCCCCTGGATTCTTGTGGGTGGGGACCTGATCCTACCATGGTGAAACGTCGCGCTCACTATTATACAAATTCTTCCCACAGACGGCGCCAATTGTAGCGTAACAAATTGGTGCACCCTAGTCCAAAGCACGCAAGACCCGGGCCCAACAAGTCCACTGCAATATGTATTTGTAGAGAGTGGGCTTAAGAATCAGATTTGAATGGTGAGGGCTTCGCTTTACCTATTCTTATAAATGAACTAAAAAGCAGATTAGAGGGCCCAAAGCACACCGAAATAACTGAGAACAATTCTGTTTTATTTAGGTCCGAGGAGGAATCCTTTCGTATTCTTCACGTTCTACTTTTCCTTTTCTTTTGTTTTTCTCTCTCTTCCCTCTCAAAAGACCGATCCCCCTCCAATGGAGGAGGAATGGCATTATATAATCATATTCTAAGCATCCTATCCTTACACTTGTCATTCATCTAAGGTGCCCCTTGATACTTATCCCACCAGATCTTTTCTTTGGCCTCCCTGTGAGAGGTCATAGTCTTGGTAGCACTGTTCAGAGGTCTTCTCCACATAAATGTGGCCAGAAAAGTAGTTGCAGGGTATTTAATGTGGTGGTAGCAGCTTTTCTTCAGATATTTTCGGGGATCTTTTCCTTCCCAGTAAGCTCACCGAGTTTGTTTCTGTCATTAGGGATTCCAGGAGGATTACTTTAGCCACTGGGATTCTTCTTTGAACCGAAAACTTTATATCCGAGGACTATACCCTCCTCGGACGGAATTGCCGATCCTATGTGCGAATCTTTCGAAAGTAGAATGCTTTGATAGCTGCCACATTGCTCGGCCCATGAGACCTCCTCGGACCAAGCCCACTGCCCAAGATGCGTGACTCTTGGTTATTTGTCCCCACAGGTCTCATAGCGGAGTAAATCACTAGTTCAGAGAGTTTTTTCAAAGTGCTGGTGCCCAAACTAAAGCTAGAAAGTTCCTAGTTAAACCCAAGACCAAGTGTCCAACCACTTAGCCAACCCCACTGGGTTGGATAGGTAGCTTTGATTACAGTTAAAAATGTAATTTAAAATTATTACATTTTTCAATCACAAAAATTTTAGGGTTGTGAAGGGATTTATACTCAAATATTATTTCACCCACAATTTGAAGTTGTAATATTTTCTACTTTTTGTTTTATTTATTTATATATTAGTGTGTAGTCTCGTGCTTATACATAAATGCAATTAATAATAATCACAATTACATGGTTTAAATTATACATGGTATTAACTTACACTTTTTTTAAACCATATATTTCTAATATATGTAATGATTTCTCATTATATATATATATATATGATTTAATATTTAATTGATTTTAGACATTTCAGTTTATGCATCCAATAATTCACTTGCAACAAAAATTAAAAACTTAGATAATCACGTGGCAGAAAATTGGACTACAATTTAGAATCTAATTAGAATTGGACTCTTTGATTTTTATACTCAATAATTTATTTGACACAAACTTTAAAATTAAATAGGAAACATGGCGCAAAATTGCAAATCCAATTAAAATCTAATTGGATTTTTTCTAAACTTTCATTTTATATATATATTATGGGATTTGTGAAGAGAGTAAAATTATCTTATAAGAAATTATGATGAAATTTCTTTCTCAAAATTTGTGTGGGCCTCCCATACCTAAATTAAAACCACCCAAAAAGATATATAGTAAAAAGATAACAACAAATAATAATTCATGCTGTAAACTAATCACATACATACAAAGAAAATATACAAATAAGTAAATTGCAAAAATGTACTAAAAAAAATACCGAAAATTTCGTAAGGAAAGAAAGCCTTAAAAGACTTTGAAGATGAATTTCTATTACATTAATATTGTAAAATAGAAAGAAGCAAACACAATAAAAAATTAATTTAAAAAAAAAAAGATGTTAACAAAAAAATCATAAGTCTTGAAGCTTTGAAAATCACACAATAAAATAGTCATAAAATTTGAGGCAATTACTCACAAAAATTTCATGATCTTATTGCTTTTCTTTTTTGGAGAAACTTCATGAAAGATAGGAAATTTATTGATAAAAGTCAAGATAACAAAAAACAAAAACTTAATTTAATTATCATTTTGTTGAAACATAAGATGTTCAATGGCCTAGAAATCAAATAAGTAAATAACATGTACACAACAATACAAAGCAAATATATAGAAATTGCATAAAATTGCTAATTGCAAAAATAATCCCTGTTTGATATAATCTACCACTTTCTTCTCATGAAGTACATTCCCTCTCTTTATCAGAAGTTTATCGTGGTTAGCATTAAAAACTATCATATTTTTATAGCAAATGATTGTAGGAAGTTTTGAGTGTAACACGTACATGATGATTGATAAGCAGTTTTTATTATTATTTAGGAGAAATTACACTTTACCATCCTAAACTATGCATCAGATTACACTTTGCACCCTAAACTATCCAAATGCACACTTTACACCCTAAACTATCATACTTTGCACCCCGGTGTTACTTTTGCTGTTACGTTTGATGGAATCCTGCTGCACATGACAAGCATGTGCTTCTACTTAGGTGGAACAAACTTAAAAGATTGAAACACTCATCTTCAAAATCAATTAAAACAAAAGCCAGTTTTATCTACATCTCTCTGTCTCGTGTGCATCCTTCTCCCAAATTCATATTCTTCTCAAAACCTCAGTTCCCACCCAACCCACCTCACCCATCGTCTTGTCCCTCTCTCTGTCTAGCATGGGTGGGACAATCCATTATATTTTTTGAGCAATGCTGGTGCCACAAGTTGTGGCACCAGCATTAGTCATATTTTTTCCCTTGTACTTGTACCGAAATAGAAGAAATTTAATGTAGAAAAAACTCAAAAACACCATTGTTAAAGAAATGATTTCTGACAACTAGAATGTATTTTTAAAATAGAACAGGCATTATGTAAGATTAAAATCATTGCAAATCAGTATGCCAATGGCCAATTTTATCCATTGACCTCAAGAGAAAGGGAAAAAGAAACTTATAAAGTCAAATACTTGTAATTATTGGGTGGGACCTGAGGTTTTGAGAAGAGTCTGAATTTGGGGAGAGGCATGCACGCGAGACAGAGAGATATGGAAAAAAAATTGGCTTTTATTTTGATTGATTTTAAATATGAGTGTTTCAGTCTTTTAAGTTTGTTCCACCTAAGAAAAAAGCATGTCCTTATCATGTGCAGTAAAATTCCATCAAACATAACAGAAAAAGTAACACCGGAGTGCAAAATGTAATAAGTATGATATTTAGGGTGCAATGTGTACATTTTGATAGTTCAGGATATAAAGTGTAATCAGGTACATAGTTTGTGGTTTCTCAAAAAAAAAAAAAAAGGTACATAATTTGTGGTGGTAAAATGTAATTTCCCATATTATTTAACATTGAAAAAGAATGTGAGTAAAAGACATAAGTGAGTGGGATTTTAAAAAGTTTTTTATTTTAAAATGGAGCACAATTTTAGATATATATTGTAAGTGAGTAGGAAGTAGGATAGATATATAATCAATAAAATAAAACATGAAAAAGGGTTTTTTTTTTTTTTTTTTGAGAAAGATGAAAACCTGTGTTTTTTTAATCTATATCTATCCTAAAAGAAAAAAAAAAAAAACATTCATTTCAATTTTCTAACCAAAAAAAAAAATGTTCCTATATTTATAAAAAAAAAAAAAAAAAAACCACCCTATTTATTATTTTTTTAAACATATCCTTATCCCATCCATATTTCCATGTAGTTTCTATTTTTATTTGTTATTTTTAAAAGATTATCCCATGTAGTTAATAGAATATCTAGTTATGCACTACTCTTTTTTCATTTATCTAGTGGTAGAAAAAAAATTTGTTTCCTTTTTTTAATTTACCTATAATTTAGGATTTTTATTTAGAGTCCACAGCTTAAATAGCTTGAAAACTCCTCAAATTGTTATATAGAGTATAGATTAGGGTAAATTACAAAGCTAATAGTGCATATATAGTTGATGTTACAACAAATAGGTCTAAAATCAATCATGGTGGAAGGGTTAGAGACCTTAGGGACAAAGGTTTTAATAGTGGCATTCCTCATCCAATAATTTAGCTGAAGAGAAGAAAGAGTGTACAACTTATGTAAGGGTGTGCATGGGTCAAGTTAAAGGGATTTTTCGACCCAACCCACCATGGTAAGTTAAAAAAAATCCAACTCAACTCAACCCATCATAGGGGTCCAACCCAACCCACATGGATTGGGTTGGGTTGGGTTGAACCCATGGGTTGGACTGTTTTTTATTTTTATATTACTATTATTATTAAATTGAGTAGAATATATATATATATATATATATATATATTTATCCCACCTGCCACCTGAGTTGATGTCAAAATATATATGAACTAGTATTCTAACTCAGTTATAAACAACATATATCCAATTGAGTTGATAAACAAAATATTCATAAACTAATATCCCAACTCAGTTATAAATAAATAGAAGTGGAGTGGGAGGCAGCAGAGAGAGAAATAAGATTGTTAGGGTTTGTAAGGTAATTGGATTTTATATAGGAATGGCCGAATATGGGAAAATATTAAATAAAAATTATTAATTATATAATATTTTTTAAAAATATATTAAATATATATAATTTAAAATTTAAATATATAGGTGAGTCGGGTCGAGTTAAAGCGGGTTTGTGATTGTTATGATCCGAACCCAACCTGACCCACTATTAAAAAAATTTCATAACCCAACCCAACTCACCAACCCCTAAAAATTGACCAAAATCAGCAGGTTGGGTTAGGTTGAGTCGATTTTTGCGGGTTGGCAGGTTGGTTGCACACCCCTAAACTTATGAATTGTTTTTTACTAGAGTCGTTCTCCTTCCCCTGTACCCTTCTTATTGGATGGGTTTTTATATAAAAATTTGATGTCTTGCTTGTGGATTGTTGTTGAGTTTTTCATGTTTATGTTTGTTATTGTTGATACTCATTTTTGCAACACATTTCTTACAAGCTCAATTTGGCCGAGCCCGACTTTCTTATGGTCCAATTCATGTATTATATTATATTTTATTCTTTTAAGCATGGCCCAAGCTCATGCAACGTATTGGGTAAATTAAGGAAGGGTGGTTTGAAGGGTAATTGGTCGGTTTCTTTCAAATTTTTTGCATGAGCTCAGCCCATGTGTTCTACCAAAAGTGGGCAAGGGACACTAGTAACACCTCAAGCTCATAGAAGAGGTCTTGTACCTGAAATTTTCACCTTAAAAGAGCTTTTATACTCTAGCTGACTGCGGCACAAAGTTTCAGCCCCAACTCATTTTTGCCTTTGGAACATAGTTGGTTCTCATTGGCCAACTCTAGCTGCTCACTTAGGTGAGCCTCTCAAGAGTCTAAAACAACTAAAAACGAGAAGCCAATGGAGGCTTAGTAAAATATTTCTCAAATTATGCATAAAGCAAGCTAACTCTTTTACCCAATTAAAACAAATCTGAACCAAACATCAATCTAGCACTTTGGAGGTCCATAGCCTCATCTTTTAGCCTAAAATCCAGTCACTAAGAGCATCCAAAACTCATTATAAAATCCCATAATCATATTCAAATTAGGCCAACCATGCTTTCTCCATATAGTTGAAACATGAGAGCAAAAACTCACTCAACTAGCAGTGATTCTCACAATTCTGAAGTTTGGGAGTGGAAATATTAGTACGGAGGAACCTTCCCTCTCTTCCTCACGACCTCTCTCAATTTCCTCTTCTCGCTGACTGTAGATCGAAGTTTCAAACCACTGTTTTTATACATTTTTCTGCATTTTTGTTATTAAATTTTAGAGCAAAAACTCATTCAGCCAAGAGACATTCTCACAATTTTGAAGCTTAGGTGTGGAAATAAGGGTATAGGGGAACCTTCTCTCTCTTCCTCACAACCTCTCTCAATTTTCTCTTCTCACTGATTATGGGTCAAAGTTTTGGACCCGTTTTGTTTTTATGCATTTCTTTGCATCTTTGTTTTTGGTGTTTTGATTTTTTTCTTGTTAAAGCACTATTAGCCTCTATTCACTAAATATTGGAATTTTGAGCTTGATATTCTCCCCAAATAATCACTTCTAAGGAATACAAGGGAAGATTTGGGTCGTTCTTACATATTGGCCCTTGTTGTAAAACCTCCCCGACAATTATTATGTTTGGCTAATTTTGTGAACTATCCTTTAAATATGTGCAAATAGAGTAAAGAGAAATCAATTTCGTTGAGTATTGTTTATTATTACTCGTCTTTTCTTCCTTCTTTGAATAGCTAACTTTTCAAATTAAGCTTCCATGGATCAACTTTACACCACAACAAAGTTCAAGAGGGACATTTATAAAACAAAACCCCACACCCTCAAGCACAATAAACCATATGCAACAAACTAACCTTTTTATAAAATCTTTTTATCTTCCATGAATTGAACTCAATATCTTGGCATATTAAATAGATTAGAGAGACATTCATTTGCTGGAAAAGTTTTGTAGAAAATACTTAATTTGATGAAACAGTTAACATATACAGTTTGCATACAGTATAAGATGCTAACAATCTTCTAGTTAATTGGACATAAAAAGTGGTTACATTGGCGTGCATAAAGTAAAATTTTAACGAAATTCACATTTTTATCATATAGCAGATTAATCACTGATCAGTTAGCTGAGATTGACCAATGTCGGGGAAAGTTAGTGGTTCACATTATAATTCTTCTCAACTTGATGCCAACAAAATTTTGTTTTTGTTTATTAGTTGGACGTATTAGCTTGGTTTATTTTTCCTCAAAAAAATGAATTTGCTCAAGAATTTTAGAGGGCAAAATAATGAGACAACAGCTTTTCCTTATTGACTGGAGACTTGCAACTTGCAAGTGCAAGGGTAGCTAGAATGGTGAGAACTTCATTCTTCTTATTGAAAACTGCATTAAATCTCAAATTTGAATCTACTGTCACAACAGATTTGGATGAGAATATATTCTTCAAAAATACATTAAACGAGCATGAAATTTGAATCTGCCTCCAACACATACGGAGGAGAACAAATTCCTAAGGACAGGAATTTAAGCTCAAATCTTGTGGAATGTAAAATTTTAAAGGTTATGTTAACAGGTGCTCTTAATACAATTATTAATAAACTATATTAGGAAAGTTTTAATACCACTTTTATGGGAAATAAAAATTAATTGTTTTATCATTTTTCCATAAAATGTTTATAAAAATAGTTATTAAACCAATGCCCTTAGGTATTCGTTAACATTTCCCAATTTTAAAAATAATTAGGATACTATTGTGTTCAATATAAGACAATATTTATAGGTTAATAATGGATTGACAGAGGGCATGTAACATTGGAGCCATGTTCTTTGTGCCTTGCATTGTTACTTGTTAGTAAAGTTGGCTAAGGTTGTTGAAATTCTGTTTTTTGGCGTTTCGTGTGTCTCTAAACTCTGGAAAGGTGTGGTATGTTTGTAGTATTTTAGTTTTGATTAAAGGTAATTTTGTTTAATAAAAAAGGGGGATTATAAAAATCTTTTAAACATGATATGTTGGTATTGCAAATTCGGATCTCGCCAGCCAAAAGACCAAATAGGGGGCAAAACAGTCTGTAGAAAAGTGAAGTTCCACCAATTGTTATGTAAGCATCAATTATAAAATCTGACAAATCAAAGCAGAGCATTTATTCATTGATGCAAATTACACTGTTTTAAAAATCCCATTTTAAGCTTGCCCATGATTTGAGTTACTAATTGATACAACAACAACAACAGAATAAGAGGAACAAATTTTGTAGTGCATCCCAGAAATTTAACTACAAATCCTCCTCTTGTTGATGGCCAAATAAGCCCCTCTCCAAAACCCAGTCTTCTATCATTGCTTGTGAACTCAATGACTGGTCAGTAGGCACAAGATGCCCAGCCCCCAAAACCACAACGTGACTCAAACTCCCCCATTTCTGCACAAACCCAGCAAGCCCACCATTTAACTTCCAAACCTTCCTCTCTGCCCTGGAAAAATTCCCAATTCCCTCCCATTTCATTGTCTTTACCCAAGCCTCAGTTGAAACTACACCATCCCTCAAATCAAAATGCCCTTGATACAACAAAACTTTGCTCTTTTTCACCAAAAACTGCACCATATATTTCACACTCTTCATCACATCCTCATACAATGCATCCCCCACTACAGCACTGCATTCCTCATATACGATCGACTCATTCACTCCTAGGGCCTTCTTCACCTCCTTGTTTTGCAAAAATTCAGCAACCAAGTAAGATTTGTAAGGAACTTTCTTTGTAAAATCGTACAACGTGGCCAACCCTGTCATGTTCTGCAACAAATTCATGGCCTTAATTCTAGCAGTTGTGGCCTCACTCCAATTCTTCAATTTGGTCAGCTCAATTGCCTCCCATTGAGCTTTCTCCAACTCACCCTTTTGCCTCTCATTGATCAAACCCGAAAAGTAAGCATTTACAGCATGAGTTGCCACCTGAGTTATCGGGTCAGTTAAACCATTTCCAATAGCAACACCTGCTAAGTTGACCTGCTCAGACACAGCCAATTCTGCATTTTTCTTCACAATATAGTATCCAATTGCTGGAACATACTTCCCTGCATAGCTCTCGCCCGTAATATATATTGGACGAAACTTAAACAAAGGGTCTAGTGCAATAAACGAAGTGATTGCAGCAAAAAGATGGGTGGCAACAGTATATTGATCTCTTGGGATTTCTTGGGGTGTAGAAGCAATACTAAACCCAGTTCCAATCGGATTATCGAGGAAAAGAAGGCCAAATATGCGGTTCCAAGAACCTGAATTGGGTTCAAGAACAAGGGGGTCGGACTTGACCTTGTGAAAATTGACACGCCAGGGCCCAAGCTCGAAGAAATTTCCAATCATGGAGGAGCATCCAGGGCCACCTTGGAGCCAAATGAGAAGTGGGGTTTGGGAGAGAGATGAATTAGGTTTCTGAGCTTCATAGAAAGCATAGAAAATGGCAGAACCAGTGGTGGGGTTGACAGGGAGATAGCCTGATTTGGTGGGGAGAGCTTCATTGGGAAAAGGAGAGGTTGAAAAAGTAGAAAAAGTAGGCGATGATAATAAAGCTGGGATGTTACAGAAGGAGAAGAAGATGAGGAAGAGAACAAGGTTGAGGGAGTTGGGCCCTGTTGATAGCTCCATTAGAGGACCAAATGTTGTTGAAATTTTTGTATGTTTGAATGCTATTAAGGGTTTGAAGATACTTGAAGTAGGTAATGATAATGGAATGCTGTTTGGATTCTCGGAAAACCATGAACCACGAATTTATCGATCTTTGAAGTTAAAAGTCTACTGTCGACTAGTCTTAGTCCCATTTGTATTGTTTCAGGAAAATTCCTGTTTCTTGTTGGGACTATTTTATTTACCAGCAGCCGGCAGCCGGCAAGCTTAAAATCTGATGGAAAATAAATTAATTTACTGCTTTTCTCAATCAATATTCTCTTGGCTTTTATTTTGTTCATTTTCACAATGCTTAACAATGCATGAGATTTCTATCCAAAAAAAAAAAAAGGTATGAGACTAAAAGTTTAAATTTATTATTTTCTTCAATTTAGATGTTCTTTTGCTTCTAATCATTGTCATCGTCTGGCCCTTCCTTTGGTTTTATCTACCAAAGAGAATAAGTAGGACCTTGTCTGTTTAGAAGAGGTTGCCTGATTTTTTCCTTCTCATTATACAATGTGATTCGACTTAAATAAAATTTGATATCGTTTGTTATTTTAAAACCAATACCAAATAAATAAATAAAGGCATGGGTATGGTAGTGATTTTTCTTTTTTACTATCCCCACCAGTCATCTTTTTTCATTCTCTCTTCTTTTTAATTTTAATTTAGAAAAATTATTGTTCTCACACTTTGGGTGTACGCTACGTACATACAATGTCCACACTTTCATATAAATATATATATATATATATATATATATATATAAGGTGTTTAAATTTTCCAAGAATGTCTGATGAAGCCAAATTCGTCAGTTGATAGGTTCGTCCAGACGAAGTATGAACCAATGAATCTGTATTCCTGCACAAGATCAAAAGTGGTGTTCTCTCGTAAAGATCAACGGTGTGGTGCCAGCTAATAAACCTCTGATGACAAAGTCAGATGTTAGAGAGAGAGATAAAGATAAGGATTGAGAGTATTGAATCTTATGTTTTTTGTGTACCTTTGTTTGAGGTCTGATGTAGTTTATATAGTTTCTTGTTTTTTCTTCAATGGTAGCTTTAATGGCTTTGGTAACGCATCTGGTGGTTTATTGTAGTGCTTTTAATATCCATCCAACAGTCATGCTTGATTTATTTGTCCGTTTAGTAACGGAAGACGTATTAAATGCGCCTTTATGGCTCGTTGATCGTCCAAAGGCTTCTCTGGACGATGGGATTTTCTTGATTCATCAATGTCCATTCTTTACACATGATATAAAAGCATATGGATACTGTAACATGTGAAACAATTGAAACCTATTTATTTATTCAAATCTTGCTTAGGAAGATTTGCATTGTATGTACAAAAGCACAAAAATATAGAAGTCTCTATTTGAATAGGGGGCAGCCACATTGGGTGATCACAGGATCATAGAAAAAAAATTATTATATATAAAATTTTAAAAATTTATGATTTCTTACCATAATTTTTTTTAAGCCCAACATAATTAAACTATGGACAAAGTTTCGCAACAAATTTGGTTGTAGACAAAGGCTACAACTCCACTCAATATTTTTTTATTGAATGTTAATTTTGACAAATCCACCATTGGATTAAATTTTTTTCTTATATCTTCCATACTTGCAAAATTTCAAGAAGATCAAAGATCAATAGCTATATCATCAATCAAATGTTTAAATTTCGAGTTTTTGTAGTATAAAATTATAGATAAAAAATAAGTTTATGGATAATAGTAAATAACATCTGATTGATATGAAATTTGACATGTGTTTTAAGAACATAAATAACATGTAATTCAACAGTTAGATTTTCAAAATATGTAATCATGTCAATTAGCTTAGTAAGAGTTGTTGTCTTAGGCTACAACTAAGTTTGTAGCCAAACGTTAGTCCCCTTAACAATATATTAGACCCTTACCAAAAAAAAAAGGCCCAAGAAAAATTGTATTTAACTAAAATTTTGAAAGAGAAGTAACTTGTAGTATTGATAATGAGACTATGGTGTAATAATTTCAAAATAAGAAAACTTGTAAAAGAAAATTGTAAGACTTTATGCATTTGAGTGTTTTTTTTTTTTTTTTTTTTTTTTTGTCAATATATGAAGTTTTCTTTTTATTAAATTTGATATAATTTAAGTTTCTTAATGAGAGAAAAAAAATTTCCTGGAGCTGCCACTAATTTAAATCCAACTTAACTTTCAATAAGAGTGATCAGTACGCACTTTTTGCATCTAATATTAATGAGAAATTTTAGTAGGTTTGCAGCTTCTACAATTTAAGGGGAGACTGCAAGAGGGTGTATGTGAAGGCATGTCTAAACTAAGGTGGGCATACTGTGGATGTCATGTGTTTCTTGTTAACATATGGAAACAATTTATCTAGTTTTTTGTTGAAATTTTTTTTATGAAAATGTGCTAAGTATACTTGTACCTTGAAAAAAATTTTAAAAAATGAGATTTTAAATAGCTCTACATATAAAAGATAAAAGCTAAAAGCTAAAGTTTAAAACTAATGCCAAACTCACCCTAAGTCAAAACAAATAGAACTTAAAATTTCAATCTATGGCATCCGCTTATGATAATTGTGCTCTTTATCATCAAAACAAAATATCAATCGATTTTTGGTGTAGGTGAGAATTGAACCACATATCCCAAATTTCTTATTCAACCATCGGACTTTACATGTATTGAATATAACTCTGACAAAATCAAATGATTATTTATTCTTAGAAGGCGTTTGAATAGAAATTATTCTCCTGTGTTTGCCTTTTTCTTTTTTTTTTTAATCTAGCGCCTCTTACACTGTTCATAGGACATGAACAATGCAATTAGGCAAATGCACAATGATTTCATTAATGAACAGTAACCAGAAAATATTTTTTTACTGTTTTCAGTTTTCAGCAAAATAAGCGACATCCAAACGTACCCATATTATTCATAACTCTTCTCCAAGTTTGGGAAAAGCATTGATATGATAGGATATCCCATAAAAAAGACATACCGAATTTAGAGAACATAGTTGCTATATATATTTTTGAGAAAGATAGTAGCTATATATATATATATATATATATTGAGAAACAACACTGTAATTTTATTAAAAAAGAAGCCGAATCAGCTTGAATTACAGGAAAAAAAGATGTGGAGGAACATCCTCCATCCACACCGAATACTTGCTAATATGTCTTGCATGTCTAGCAATGTTGAGGGCTGCACTATACTTTTGTCTCAATACATGACTAAATTCAATATACGTAAAATCCTTAGCAAGCTCCTTTGCTTCATCAATCAAATATCCATATTCCGTTAAAGACGGGTTCTCACTGGCTAGAGCATCCATGTGTAGACACTCAATTTTGCACCCATAATTTAATCAAGGAAAATGACTTGAATGACCAATCCATGTATCCCAAAAATCATAATTGCATTACATGCATCAATTTGTTCTTGCATTACATGCATCATTTTGTCTTTGCATTACATGCATTAATTCATTCATTTCATATCATAAAAATGATCTTGAGATTCTAACGGTCACAACGGTGTTTTCGGTTTTCAAATCGGACTATCGGATCGAAAGATATCGCATGATCAAGTTTGCACGGTCAACATGCATTATGTCTAGGTAGAATCGACTACACATGATCAATTTAAATTAATTCTGATTGGTTAAACAATTAAAATTAATTAAATAATTTTGTGATTGGTTGATAATTAGTGTTTAAAATAGGGATGAATGCAAGGGAATAAAAGGGATGATTGGATAACAATAAAACTGTGAATAATCTGAACTTTATCAAGATTTATTTTAGGGTATTTATCTACAAGATAATTGTTCTTAAATATCCTGAATTATCCAAAAAAAGAGATGAAAAATCATAGGCGGAGGATGAAAACGCATCTAGGTACAAGGACCGGCCAAAAAACCATAAAAGAGAAGTCCAAACGGCACCTGAACACGAAAGTGCATTTAGAGTCATAGGGCCAATTCGGCACCTTTGGAGTGCCTAATAGCACTCTAAAAGGGCCAAATTTCCCTGAAGTGGGCTTTGGCCCAAAGGCCTTCGGGTGACGATTATGCATACTCTATTCGATCTTTTCGTAAAAGGGTGCGTCCAGATTCAAACTCTAATCATCCGTACCTATTTTTTAGAGTCTTCTGGCCTCTATAAATAGAGACTGAACCTCATAATTCAGCACATTTTTTTTACACTCTGAGAGGCATACGTTTTTTACTCTCAAACCACCCATATTTTCTGATCCCCTCTCTGAGTGTTGCTGCTTAAATTAGGGCTTTTAGCTTTCAAAGAGAATTGAACAAATTTCTTTGAACCCTAAAACATCCTCTCAAGAACAAAGTGTGCTCATGCAAGAGGTTGTTTCCTTCACCCTTTTTCTTGTGATGTGATGATGCATGTTATATCTCTTTCTTTTTCAAATATCCGTAACATGAATTGTAAATTGTTGTTTTGTTAAAGCATGATTGTTTTTTATGTGATTGTTATAATCTTTTTCTTGAATGTCAATAAATCTACATGTGAACAATTATTTTTCTTAAAACAAAACAGATCTGCATCTTTATAAGATGTAGATCTGAATTTTTCTCCATACAAAAACAGATCTGCATCTTTATAAGATGTAGATCTGAATTTTTCTCAATACAAAAAAACAGATCTGCATCTTTATAAGATGTAGATATGAATTTTTCTCAATACAAAAACAGATTTGCATCTTTATAAGATGTAGATCTGAATTTTTCTCAATACAAAAACAGATCTACATCTTCCTTAGATGTAGATCTGAGTTTTCTCAAACAAAAAGAGATCTGCATCTTTATGAGATTTTTCTCAAATCAAAACTGGTTTGCATCTTTCTTAAGATGCAAATCTGATTTTCTTAATACATGCAAATTGTTGAAATAAAGAAAGAGATTGTGTATTATTGTGTTTGTGTTTATTTTAATTCATGATTGCATAAATTTGGATTATGAGTGAAACTCTCTTCTTAAAAAAATCATTTTCATTCTTTGTAAAACATATAACAAAACAGATCTGAATTTTTGTCATCAAAAATCTTTTTTTTTTTAAATATAACAAAACAAATCTGAATTTTTATCATCAAAAACCTTTTTTTTTTAATACTACAAAACAGATCTGATATTTTGGCAAATCAAAATAATTTTTTTTAATCATTAAAACATATATGAATTATTTAAAAAAAAAAAACCAAAGAAGAGACTTCATTCATAAATAAGTTTGTGTGATTTAATTTTTCATTCACATGTTCAACATATCATTCATGACATGCATAAGAAAGTACATTGGTCACAAGAGTTTAGAAGACCAGACTTTGTCTGGGCGGAGTGGATGCCTAACACCTTTCTATTTTGTAACCTAGCCTCCAGATTTAGGTTTTTGGTTTAGTAGATCTAGCATTGTCTTCATTTGTTTTGGGTAGAATGTAACTAGGACAACAAGCCATGTAAATATTTGGTAGATTGTAACTAGGACCCAAAGCTATGTAACTTTTTAATTTTCTTTCAGATATGTAATTTTGTTCAATCAATTAATGGAACTATTTAGTCATGTATTTTGTAATTGGTATTTTTTTCTTTTTTCTTTTTTTTGTATAAAGAAAAATAAGCGGCGACTCCATACCACTTACCCAAAAAAAGAGGTGCCCTAAAAGGTACTCGAATCTCTTTTTTGAGGGATGCTTTTCGTCGAGGTCTCTCACACCATGGTAATCTTGGAATCTCCTTCAAGCATGATAGAAAGCAGACCAAGCTCCTTTGCAAAACGCAGGGCTTTAGTAGCTGCAACGACCTCCACTGCTGTCACCGAGAAAGGCAGTAGGAACGTTTCAACCATTGACGCAACCACTTGTCCATTCCAGTCTTGGATAATCACTCCCACACCAGTATGGTTATCTTCTCTAAAAACAGCGCCATCGAAGTTCACCTTGAGGTTCGGCCAAGGTAGTAGTTCCCATCTGAGATTGTGGCGAGTGTTTGTGACTCTTTCAAGTGGTCTGGGAGCAACTGAATGGAGAAAGGTTGTTCTTGTGCTTCGGACTTCCTGCATGATGCACTAAATAGGGAATAATCGATTGCTGGTCCAGATCACATTCCTACGATACCACACAGTCCAGACCATGGTAGCGAAGAGAGCTAAATCCGCCTCAACCTCAATAACTTTCTCCACAATTTTCCTGAAGCTAATGAAAAGTGTTGTTGCTCGAAAACTCCATGCTGAGTTCTGTGACCATAGTGGTGTCAGTGATGGACAAGACCACAGGGCGTGCACCACATCCTCGATCTCAGCTTGGCATTGCTCACAAGTGTCCTGAGTGAGTATCTTCCTCTGCTTAAGATTAGCCTTACATGGGATAGAGTTTCTGATAGCTCTCCACAAGAAATTTTTGATCTTTGGCTACACATCCAATCCCCATACTTTCTTCCACAGTTTGTTGCTCTTGGGGTGATACTCATTGTTGTTGAAGTTGTTACTCTTGAAAAGAAACTTGTACCCTGATTTAACTGAATAGATACCTGTTGGAGTGAAAGGCCAAATTAATGTGTCTTCAATTGGAATGGAGCTTAGTGGGATTGATTCAATCAGTTACACATCTCTTTGCATAAACAAATTCCACAAAGCCTCTGAGTGCCATCTATTGGAATCTGAATCTATCAATGAGGCCATTAACAAGTCTTCCAAACCATGTGCTCTTGGTGTTGAGATAAAGGGGAGAAAGGGTGAGGGCAGCCACGATTTTGACCATACCCGAATGGAAGTCCCATCCCCCACCCTCCATCTCATTCCTTCCTTTAGTACTTCCCTTCCCACTAAGATACTTCTCCATGCATAGGAACCATCTTGAGTGTCAACTGCATCCATCAGTGAGCAATGGGGAAAAAACTTTGACTTGAAAACTCTATAGAGAAGAGAATTTTTATTTTGTAGTAGCCTCCATGCCTGCTTTACCAAAAGAGCGTCATTGTATAATGCTAGGTCTTTAAAGCCCATACCACCCTCACTTTTGGGCTTGCAAAGTTCCCCCCATCTTACCCAATGGATTTTCCTCCTCTCCCCTCTTTGTCCCCACCAAAATCTTCTAATTCGACCTTCAATATCATCACATAGACCCAATGACAACTTGAAACAATTCATGGTGTAGGTAGGAATTGCTTGCACCACCGCTTTGATAAGGATTTTCCCACCCGCTTGTGATAATAATTACTCTTCCCAACCTTGTAGTTTCCTCCATACTCTCTCCTTAATATAATTGAAGCTAGCTTTTTTTATTTTTCCCACCAACAAAAGCAAACCCAAATATTTCTCATAACTTCGAATTTCCTCTACACCCAAAATATTTTTGATCCTTTGTCTCTCCTCCTCCATGGTAGATTTACTAAAAAACACTATGGTCTTTGCCTTATTTATTTGTTGCCCTGAACTTTGCTCATAAACATGTAAGACTTCCAACACCTTTTCACATTCATCAACATTGGACCTGCAAAACAACAAGCTATCATATTCAAAAAGGAGATGAGTTAGTGTGGGACTTCTCCTACTGATCGAGAATCCATGAATGTCTCCTCTCACAGCTGATTGGGTGAGCAAACCATGGAGCCCCTATGTGCATATTAGGAACAGAAAAGGTGAAATGGGGTCACCTTGTCTTATACCCCTTGTTGGGCGAATATAGCCTTTTGGTGCACCATTTATCATGACTGAGTAGGAAACTGTAGATACACAAAGCATCATGAGGGTGACCCATTTTTCATTGAACCCTAATTTCCTCGTTATTTTTTCAAGGAAAGCTCATTCCACATGATTGTAGGCTTTGCTCATATCAAGTTTAAGGGCCATGAATCCTCCTTTAGAGGATTTGTGATTTTTCAAACAATGGAACGACTCAAAAGCTACAAGGATATTTTCTAAAATTAATCGATCCTTGGTAAAAGCACTTTGATGCTTAGTTATGATATATGGGAGGATTTTCTTCAACCTGTTGGCTAACACTTTTGAGAATATTTTATACAACACATTACATAGACTTATAGGACAAAAATCAAATACCAACTCAAGATTTTTAATTTTTGGTATCAAAGTGATGAATGTATGATTTAAATTCTCGGGAAGTGAAGCTGAATTCAAGAAAGATAGGACAGAAGTTGTAATATTCTTACCCACGAAATCCCGATAGTGATGGAAAAATAATGGAGGCATCCCATCTGGACCTGGAGATTTCAGAGGAGCCATTTGGTTTAGCGCCACTTTTACCTCATCTTCGGTAAACTCTTCACTCAAAGATCTGTTCATATCATCGGTCACTAAAATTTGAATGGTATCCAAGGCCAACTCGGGTTGGCAATTGCTAGAGGCAGAGAACAACTGAGCAAAGTACTTTAGGAACTCGTTTGCAATCTCCTTTGGGTCATGTTTCCAATGCCCCCTACCATCCCTTACTTCATCAATTTTATTTCTCAGGTAGCATTGCGTGGCTCTACTATGGAAGTATTTGGAATTTTTATCTCCAAATGTCGCCCAAAGGGAACGTGACCGTTGAAACCACATTCTTGTCTCTTTCTCCATTAGATCATTCACCTCACTCTTGAGCATTCTTGCTTTGAAATTTACACCTGTAAGCACTGCCTCCAATTCTGCCTTTGCAAGTAGTTTCTTCTTAAGATGCAATTCTCTTCGCACACTTCCAAAGTTTTTGCTACTCCACTTCTTAAGGGCCGAACCACACAATTCAATTTTAGGAACAATACCTGCTGCATTATTATCAATTCTATACTTATCCCATTCAGACTGAACTGAATCCGTGCAACCCTTCTCAGCAAGCCACATTTCTTCAAACTGAAATGGCTTATCCTGAATTGTTACATCCAAAATTTCGAGTAGGATCCAGAGTGAAGAGTGATCAAATGTGCTACAAGCCAAGTGGTGTATAGATGAACCTCCAAAGCAGATTAGCCAATCATTGTTAGCAAAACTTCTGTCTAGTCTCTCCCATATAGAATCCCCATTTCTAAAAAAAAAAATTAAAATAAAAGTAAACAAACAGCCCTTGAAACCCATATCTATAAATCCACATTCATCAATTACATCCCTAAACAGTTGCATCTGAGCATGACCCCGATTACTGCCACCTTTCTTCTCTTCCCCTCTCAAAATTTCGTTAAAATTGCCCAAGCACAACCAAGGCAAAATATTTTGTGAATTGAGTTGTTGGAGCAGGTCCCATGATTCATGTCTCTTTTGAGTATTGGGTTCACCATAGAAACCAGTAAACCTCCATGCACCTTCGCTGCCTTTCCCAATAATACAGTCAATGTGGTTTTTTGAAGCTGTCTCTACTTTCAGATTCATTGTTTCCTTCCAATATAACACCAGTACCCCCCCCCCCCCCCCCGATGAATCTGAGGTACAAAGAACATATGATCAAACTATAATCTACGTTTTATTTTTTTTTAACCTTGCTTCATCTGTCCATTTCTCGGAAATGAACAGGCGAAGGGATCTTTTAACCGGGTTAAATCACCAAGCTCCTTCTCTGTCACTAGGTTCCCAAGCCCGCGACAGTTCCACATTATGAGACTCATGGCTTTTGGTGGGGCTACACCACAGCCTCCACCATTAATTCTGATGAAACTTCATCATCCAACACTTGCAATCATTTACAGGGAAAGTCTGTGGTGGGCGTCATGCACGTGCTTGCTTTTCTCTTATTTTCCAGGTCAGGAGTGTCTACGGCTCCATTAGGGTTACCTTGGCGCATAATTCTCTTCCAAGACCTAATTTTTGTTGGATGCACATTATTCTCAGTCGTTGGTATGGTTGCTATATATATTTGACTCTATGTGTTTCTCAAAAAATATAAATACACCTGTACCTAGCCCTCTTGTATAGAATCTTGCCTTAATCTCCGTTGGTTCCTCAAAGAACCCCTTGATTGATTCAATCAAACGGTCCAGAACACCCAAGGGAACACCATGATTGATAATCTGGAAAAACCCACAACTTGGATAGGCTTGTCCGATTTGGTCAACGATAAGGAAACGGTTAAGAGAGTGAACGCCAGAGAGGTCGATTGTGGGGATGACAAGAGGTTGGGTCGGGTAGTGGATCCAAGTTTGAATTGGGACAGAACATCAGGTGGTTGAACAGAGAAAAGAGGGATGGTGGTGATTCCTGAGTCGACAAGGCCTTTTACTCTAATCTTGGATTCGTCAAACTGCTTTACCTCTTTCAATCTGTCATCATATTCTTCCCCCTTAACGTTAGTTGCCATGGCCTATCAATCTGTCTTTTCCAGTTTATGCCAAAGTGTAAACTAACGCACTAGTATATTTTTAACTATGAAGCATAGGCACATGATTAATTTCTAAAACATTATAACATGAAATAGTTGATACGATACCAATATCACCTGGTATAACACGAGTATGACACCATAAATAAAGTGTTTCCGTAGTCGGGCCCGTTTGTTACTGTTGTTTAAACAACAGTTTTAATGTTTAAATAACATTACACGTATTTTCACACACTTTTTCACCCACACGTATTTCTAAAAAATACAAACAACATTATTAGAACAACATTACCAAACGGGCCCAAATTTTTACTACTTAAGATTAATGTTGTCATCTATTGCAAAAAAACTTTAAAAAGTCTAATGAATATATGAATATTAATCGGCGTTCTTGAACGATCACCTCAATGAGGAAATTTAAGTCATTGACTGACTCGTTATTTAGTTTGCAAGTTGAAGGAAATAAAATGGATGTAGGCCTACTCAATCATTGTCAATGCAGAAATTAGAGTCCCAAATTTGAAAAGTATTTATATTTCTCTACGTTTCAATTTTAAACAAGATCAATTCATGCATTATCTATTAAAGAAAAGTCCTTCGTCTTTGGTGGTGATGCCTGAGTCGACAAACGGCTTTAACTCTTTCAATTTGTCGTATTCTTCGTCTTTGGTTGCCATGGCCTCACTGGCTCTTTCTTTCCCTAGCTAGTTGCGTGCTGTGATTTTTTCTTCTTATGTGTGCATGAAGTCAGGCATTTGTGACTTTTTAAAACCAGACCAACCTCACTCACAATTTTCATGGTCTTTTAACATTGTTGGAGGTGGTATTTAGGGCAAAATTTGCCAAACAGTACAATTTTCGAAATTTATCAGCCGGATAGCACGCGTTCAAACTTATTTAGTTAGTTAGACTCTTTTTGAAAGTCAAGTTTGCCAAACTCGACTTTGGGCTAGAAAACGAACTCTATAGTGGCGTTTTTTTTAGTGGCGTTTTTCAAAAACGCCGCTATAGATACCATATAGTGGCGTTTTATATAAACGCTGCTATAGGCACTAAAAAAACGCCACTATAGTGTTCGTTTTCTAGCCCAAAGTCGAGTTTGGCAAACTCGACTTTCAAAAAGAGTCTAACTAACTAAATAACTTTGAACGCATGCCACGCGCCTAATTTTTTCCTAGAAATATACTGTTTCCCAATTTTTTCCGGTATTTAGTGAGCCTGTTTCATAGGGCGGGTACTTTTATAGGGCTCACAATCTATGGGTAGCTTGCTTCATGGGAGGCTCATAGAAGATAATTAATTATAGTTGTCGTTTGGTATGAAGTAATGTTTTAGGATTTTTAAGAATGTTAAAAAATTTTCATGTTTGGTTACAAATCAAATAAAAAAATTAGATATTTCCTATAAAAAAAAAGTTATTTATTGTAAAAACTAACAATTTTACCCATTTTTCTTACCCTTTAACTAACAGAAATAAAATAAAAATAATTATTATTATAAGTTGACGATTTAAATAATTATTTTTGTATTATGCATATCATTTATAAAATGTTATACTATATTTAAAAAAAAATTCCATGATTTATATTTTATAATTTGTTTCTCATAATTTATTTGAAAAAGAAAAAAGAAAAAAAAAAAAAGAAGAAGAGACTTGATGTTGTATTAAATAAGAAAATTGAAAAATGAATAATTCTTATAAGCTTTTTAGAAATAAACCAATTACAAGCATCTCTTATATTTTTTGAATTTTTATTAGATTTCAAATTAAATCAAACATAGAAATAGTTACACTCTGTTATGGTTCTACTAGTGAATTGGGGCAAGAATGGTATTGGTCACTTTAAGGGGACCTGACCTCCATGGAAGATTAGAGAGAGATAGAGAGAAGACTGAGTAAACATATTATTCATCAATGAATCTATTACAGTGTAGTTCATCCCTTATATCCGTAGGTAACACTAACTAACTCATAGTGTAGTGATATTACTAACTCTCACTCTTAACCACTAATCAATTTATTAACCAGTGTGGTAACCTTTAACCCAATAGTAACTAACTATTTGTTACAACCATTATAGCTCACATGTGCAATTACAATTCAATTGAAATAGATTCCTAACATTACCCCTCCCATTCAAAGCACCTTGCCCACAAGGTGAGGGAAAGAGAGCTGCAGCTGATGAAAGGGGTTCCCAAGTTGCATCTTCAAGGGAGGCACCTAACCACTGGACCAACACTTCAGTGATGACCCTAGACATCAAGGACTTAGTCCTTTTCTACAGAACAGCAATAGGTTCTGTGATCACTTGTCCTAAATCATCAACAGGTGGCAAGGTGGGTAGAGGTGTAACATGCTGGCCCAACTTCAGCTTCAAACAAGATACATGGAATACAAGGTGGATTTTTTACTCTAAGGGCAAATCCAACTTGTAAGACACACTTCCAATTCTCTGCAACACCTGAAATGGCCCAAAATATCTTGGTGATAACTTCCACCTACCCTTGGAAACCAATGACTGCTGCCTATAAGGTTGCAACCTCAGAAAAACCCAATCCCCCACTGCAAAAGACTTATCCTACCTATGCTTATTTGCTTATGTCTTCATTCTAGCTTGAGCAGCAACCAAATGAACTTTTAAGGTATTCAAAACAGCTTGGCTCTAACTCAACAAGAAATCCAAAGCATCCACCCTAGTTGCACCAGGCACATAACCTTGGAGCTGAGAGGGAGGGAAGCCATACAATGCCTCAAAAGGAGTTAACTTCAAACTGGTAGCGAATAAGGAATTGAACCAGAATTCAGCTAATGGTAGCCAAGATGCCCACTGATGAGGTCTATCACTGGTGAAAGCCCTTATATATTGTTCCAAACCCTTAATCACAATCTCAGTCTGCCCATCTGTTTGAGGGTGATAGGCAGTGGACATAGCCAAAATAGTGCCCTGTATCCTAAACAACTCAGACTAGAACAAGGAAGTGAAAGTGGCATCTTTGTCACTCACAATGGAAGAAGGCATTCCATGTAGTTTGAAGATATGGTGCATGTAAAGAAAAGCAATCTTAGCTGCACTATATGGATGTGAAACAGGAACAAAATGCACATACTTTGTTAATCTGTCCACCACCACCAAAATAACCTCAAACCCCATAGACTTAGGAAGGCCCTCCACGAAGTCTAAGCTCACATCAGTCCAAGGTGTAGTAGGGATAGACAATGGTTGAAGCAGTCCAACTGGAGAAGAGGTATCAGACTTGATCCTCTGGCAAGTATCACAATCTCTGACAAACTTCTTGAGGTCAGTCTTCATCCTATGCCAAAAAAAATTCACTCTTGGCTCTCTGATAAGACTTCAAGAACCCTGAATGACCAGCCAAGGGGCTACTATGGACATGATGCAAAAACTGAAGTTTAAGAGGACAAGATGGACCAATGTAAAACCTACCCTTGTAGAATAACAAACCATTCTGAAAAGTGAAGCCCTTAGGTGGAGTCCCTGTTTGGACAGCAGCAATGAGTTGTTGGACAGACTCATCCAAAAAGTAGCTATCCTTAAACACATCCAACCAAGTAGGCAGGGACTGTTAAGAGCATCAAACAACTTGCTTTGGAATTAGAGCTAGAAGTAGACAAGTCAGAATTGATTCCAAATTTTCGAGACAAAGCATCAGCTACCCTATTTTTACTACCCTTTTCATATTCCGCCACAAAGGCATATCCCAAAAGTTTAGCAAGCCACTTCTGCTGAGATGGGGTAGCAATTCTCTATTCTAGCAGAAACTTAAGGCTCTGGTGATCAGTCTTAACCACAAAAGGTCTTCCAAGTAGATAAGATCTCCATTTTTTCACAGCAGAAGCTAAGGCCAGCAGCTCAATTTCATAAGTGGATAAATGGAGGTACTTGTCTTTCAAAGCCTAACTGTGAAAGGTTATAGGTCTCTGTTCCTGCATTAGCACAACCCCTAAACCACTCCTCGAAGCATCACACTCAATGTCAAATGGCCTAGAAAAATCAGGAAGAGCCAACACAGAGGGTTGAGTCACAGCCTCCTTCAACCTTGTAAAAGCTTCCAAAGTCTTATCACTCCAATGAAAAGAATCCTTCTTAATGAGATCAGTTAAAGGTTGGGCAATGGTCCCATAACCCTTAATGAATTTCCTATAATACCCAGTCAACCCTAGAAAACCCCTCAAAGCCTTAATAGTATCAGGTATTGGCCATTGGACCATAACTGAGATTTTCTTGGAGTCTGTCTTGACGCCTTCTCCATATATGATATGACCCAAGTACTCAACCTCAGTACGACTAAACACACATTTGGACTACTTAGCAAATAGATGGTTTGACAACAACACTTCCAAAACAATTCTAAGATGAGATAAATGAGCATCCATGGACTGACTGTAAACTAAGATATCATCAAAGAACACTAGGACAAATTTCCTTAGATAGGGTTTAAATATAGAGTTCATCAGTGCCTGGAAAGTGGTTGGTGCATTAGTCAACCCAAAGGGCATGACCAAAAACTCATAATGCCCTTCATGAGTTCTAAAAGCAGTTTTATGAACATCCTTACTCTTCATCCTAATTTGATGATAACCTGACCTTAGGTCCAACTTAGAGAACATTGAGGCACTTGCCAGTTCATCCAATAGCTCATCCACTACTGGAATTGGAAATTTGTCTTTAATAGTAGCTTTATTAAGAGCTCTATAGTCTATACACATACACCAGCTACCATCAGCTTTCCTCACAAGCAAAACAGGTGAAGAAAATGGACTTTGGCTTGGCTGTATTGACCCTCCTTCTAGAAACTCATCCACTATTTTTTCAATTTCAGATTTTTGAAAATGAGGGTACTTGTATGGTCCTTCACAAACAGGCAGGGTTCCTTCCTTTAGGTTGATGTTGTGCTCGGCCTCTGATAGGTGGCAAGCCAATAAGGACAACAAAGACCTTGGAGAATTCACCCAACAAGTCAGCCAGCACTGGTGAAAGGTGAGGTTGGACAGAGGAAAAAGGATTTATAGCAGTAATTTGCAGCACTAAACCCTTCCTTGTTGACCCACTAAAAAGCTTGTCAGCATCAGAAATGGTTGGAGAAGTAGGCTGCAACCCTTGTAGGAATACTCTTTTTCCCAAATACAAAAACTTCATAGTCAATAGTTGAAAATCCCAGCTGATTACCCCCAAAGTACTCAACCATTGGGTACCCAAAATTACCTCACAACCTCCCAAATGCAAAACATTAAAGTCCAAGACAAACCTATGCCCTTACAAAGTGACAGTGACCCCATGACAGCTCCCTAAAGTCTTAATAATTGTGCCATCAACTACTTTAACCTCTAATATCTGAGAGGTATCAAGGTGCAGGTGCAGCACTGGTAACACAGCAGCGTCCAAGAAATTATAGGTGCTCCCAGAATTAATGAAAGACACCACATCATGATTCTGGATTCTTCCTTTTATCTTCATGGTATTAGAAGTAGGATTCCCTACTAATGCATACAATGTGATCTCAGCAGGGTTAACTTCACTTCTTGAACTAACTTCCTGATTATCTAACAATACCTCATCCTCATTAATCTCCACCAATTGTACCCCTGAAGTTTTAGGTTCCAATTCCATTATCTCCTCCAATAAAAACAATTTAGCACCCTTACACTTATGCCCCATCTACCACTTCTCATCACAATTGTAACACAACCTTTGTTTCCTTCTTTCCTCCATTTATGCTCCAGTCAACCTTTGTAAAGGAAATTTAGTTCTTGACTCCACTCTAGCTTCCAACTTAGGTGTTCCTAAGACTGAAACTTTACCATTGTCAACTATATTCCTAATTCCCTTCCTACTAGTTAGGTATTCCTCTTGAATTTTTGCCAACCCAAAGGCTTCATTAAGAGTTTTGGGAACTAACATCCTAACTGGTAGTCTTATCTCATCCTTCAACCCACTTAGAAAGCAACTCAATTTGTGTGACTCAGATAGACCCAAGATCCTATTGGACAAGATTTCAAAGTTACCTTTGTAAGCAATCACAGTGGAAGTTTGTTTGAGTCTAGTGAGTGCCTCCATGGGATCATCATAGGCAATGACACCAAAACGAGTCTGCAGAGCTTTGATGAAGACCTCCCAGCTAGTAAAACCACCTGCTTACTCTGCATCCTGGAACCAAATAAGAGCTTCTTCCTCAAGATGATACAAAGCCATCATCACCTTTTGATGTTCAAGGGTGTAATGATATGAAAAGAATTGGTTAGCTCTATAAACCCAACAAGTTGGGTCTTCTCCATGGAACCTTGGAAAATCCAATTTCAGATTCTTGATAGAATTGAGAGGTGAAAACTCTAAATTTTCCCCATTATTGTTGATGAGAAGAGCTCGAGAACTTGAATTTGGAATTTCGTAGGCGCTTATCCTCTGCTTCAGCAACCCTCTACATGAACCCAGTAATGGCTTGCAATTGCTTCTGGATTTCTTGTAATGCATGTTCTTGATTCTCAGAAACCCTAGCTAAAGCTGTAATTTTCTCTGAATTATGTTTCTCGGAATTTTGTGAATTGGAACGAATTTCTGTCATGGTGGTGTGGAAGGATCAAAGGCTCTGATACCAAATGTTATGGTTCTACTAGTGAATTGGGGCAAGAATGGTATTGGTCACTTCAAGGGGACCTGACCTCTATGGAAGATTAGAGAGAGATAGAGAGAAGACTGAGTAAACATATTATTCATCAATGAATCTGTTACAGTGTAGTTCATCCCTTATATCTGTAGGTAACACTAACTAACTCACAGTGTAGTGATATTACTAACTCTCACTCTTAACCACTAATCAATCTATTAACCAGTGTGGTAACCTTTAACCCAATAGTAACTAACTATTTGTTACAACCATTATAGCTCACATGTGCAATTACAATTCAATTGAAATAGATTCTTAACACACTCCCAGACATCTAGATTGCCAAGAATTATATTCCCAAAAATATGGATATCGAGGATAATGTGGATTCCCCCATATCAAATGCTACCATAAAGTAATGCTAGAGACACAACCCATTTCAACACCCAAATCCATATTTTGCTTGTGTCAAATTTTGATTAAATTTCAAAAGGGAAAAAAAAATGAAATTTTATTATGTTCCTATATTTTTTTTAAAAAAATTACATGAAATTGAAAAGGCAAAATCACTTAGAAGATTTTTTTTTTTTTTTTTGGGTTGGAATGGAAACTAATTTTATTTCCCCACCCCCTCCCCCCCCCTAAAAAGAGAATGGTTGACAAGGTAACTCATAATGCAATTTTGGGCTTGGGCTTTCAGCTATGGGCCAAATCAAATAATAATTAGCTATAATTTTTGCATTACATGTCCTTTCAAATTTTAATAAAATTAATGGTGATGATGCACGGAAATCAGTAGGCTGTAATGCTTTGGACTATGATGATGGCTGTAAATCTTGAAAAGAAATAAAGAACTATCAAAGGTGACCGGTGTGACCCGGCCAAGGACCCTCCGATGGTTAAGTCAGTTTTCTCTCTAGGACAAGGATGGAAAATACTAAATGGTTAGAACTTACCTTTGGTAGATGGGACCTGCTCCTTTTATAGAGAGTTTGACGTGGGTCTACTTGTTTGGGATCCATCAGCATCGTGGGTGATGTGGGTGGTTATGAAGAAAATGGGGAATGTGGAACAAAGTGTATGGAATTCCTTCCACGTACCAAGCAACGTGTCATGTTTTGCTTATGTAGAACCTTTGGAGAATTTCTGGTAGAATTTACCAAGTAAAATTTGTTCGTCCATAGGAATAGTCGTCTATAACATGGTCGTCTATGGACGAGTTCTTTTTGGTGAATCCCATTTTTCTTAATGAAAGGTCTTGTTCATGCATTTTGTCATTCCATTGTGGTTTTCCTTGGGTGTGATCAATATGTGGACGACAACCAAGGACGGGCTATACTTAGTTGATCCCCATCAAATGCCACAATAAAAATTCATAATAATTTGATTATATTCAGTTTGTGAACCACCTCATATTAGTACGTCATGGTTCCACTTTGCAAAAACTCCAAATCAATCTCTTGAAGTGAATTTTCATTCATCATAAATGAGTCACTTACCTTGAAATGACATAGCCCAATAGGGAAAACTAAGTCATAAGCCTTCATATATAAGATCTACTAGGCCTGTCCACGAGTCAAGTCGGTTTGATTTTAGACTCAACCTAGACTTGACTCGCTTGCATCATGTGGATATTTTTATCATATATATAATATGAAATAAATAAATAAAAGAAGAGAAAAAACTAGGAGTTTGCGCCTGCTTGCTTGCTTACCAAGCCATCCTAGCAAACTCTTCCAACTACATTAGTCAAAAATAGAAAAGTAGAGCCCGAGGAGAAGAACTACTTTCGCCTGGGGGAATGGTAATACTACATACATTCTTATTCTCAAGACACTATTCCTTTCAAGGTGGAGGGACCCAAAACCGACCGCCAACATCAACAGGTAGAGTTGGTTTTAGGCTCAGGTGAACGTTGGTCGATTCAATCGGTGGTGGAGATCGCCGAATTCTACTAAAACTAGTCAGATTTTGGCAAAAAGTCAATAAAATTGATTAGGATTTGGCCAAATCTAGCTAGATCTCGCCAGATCTCCCTAAATCAGGCCTTGATCTTGTTGGAGTTCATGTATATCATCGGTTGGGACAGGTGGCTCAGGTTTTAGAGAGGGAACCCCGCCCCTCGACCCACCTGTGTCGGTTCTCGGAGGCAGAGACTCGCAGCTGACCAACTGGAGCCTCGAATGGAAAGGACTATGGGTTGGTGTCGGGTGGTTCTATCAGTTTGTAAGGCTCTAGTTGAGTATGGACACCCTTAAGATCTACCTTGATTGTACACCTAGGAGAGCCTATATTTTTGACAGTTCATGACCATTTCCTGAAAAAGTATGAAATTTTTGACAATGCACCTACCATGTATGAAAGCTTTCTTGGCAAGATTGATCAATTGGTCCAGGAACCATTTAAGTCTATTAGCCAACAAGTTGGTAATGCATATATCATGGTGGAGGGGATAGAGATCTTTGGCTTCTCTTGGTTGGCGGATGGAAAATGTGGGGATAGAAAAGATTGATCAAGTGAGGACAAAGTAAAAGGATGGAAAAGGTAGTTTATTTTAAATTAACTCATATTCTCTTATTAAAGAAATTATGCACAATTAATTAAAAAAATTAAGCAAAGAACCAATAAAAAAATATCAATCATGCCCGGTTATAATATATAAAAAATAAAAAGCAAACAACCGAAAAACAAAAATGGCTTCATTTCTAGCCAAATCGAGCTGGGACAGACCGAAAAAGAAAAAAAAAATTCGCAAAAGCTATCGTTTATCTTTTTTCCTTTTAGCTCCAGTAGCATCCCTGCCTTCACGCCTAGTAAGCAAAAAAAATAATAATAATAAAAGCCAAACAACCAACCTTGAAATAAAAAAACATGCAGCAGTGAGAGCTAGAAAAAAAAACTTGTAACGTTGCATATATGAAGGACATTTGCGTCCAAATATTTTTGCATTATTGTATTTTGGTGGGCCTTTGTATTTTCTCTCCCATTTCCCCTCTCAATAGAACAACCATAAACATCATTTTCTTCCCATTTTCCATCCCCTCAATAATCACCCCCAACCAAATGAGACATTTTAGAGATAAGGGTATTAATAGTGGCATTCACAGTTGGTTATATTTCATAAACAAATTACTTTTGTTATTTTGATCTTGGTAATTATTTATGTGGTATTTGTCAATTTGTTATGACTCCTTTGACAAGATTTGCTAGCTTGCTTTGTTTCTTTGAAACTGAATAAAAGGTCTTCAATTTTATTTGGTTCCTGAAGTTCAAAGAGAAGTTTAGAACTTCCCGTGGGACCCTGTGAAAGGATATTAGTGTTTGTAGAAACATTACCATATATCACATTCATGAAGAAAACAATTTTTCCTAAATAACGTGTCTCTTCGCTAACGTACATATTTATAATCCCTTATTTATAAAAGCTATTTTTACTGAGAAACTTTTTCAAATAAAATATTTTTGTGCATACATTTGCATAGAGTCCAAGGGAGAGAAAAATATATAGTTCAATTCGCTAGGCACAAAGATTGCAGTGCTTCTTCTACATATTATTGATCATTTTATCTTGTGAGCCAGATATCCATGAGTCTTTACACCCTACTAATTAAATCTAAATCTACTTTAAGAAGATTGTGTCAAGCACAATACTTGATCAGTTCTGCATCATTCATTTTTCACGTATCTAGTCTATGAGTTATTTAATTATTTAGATTTCTTCTTATATACAAAATTTATTTATTACTTTTGCCTATTGAATCTATTTGTGTTCTTGTTTATGATTAGATTTGTATGTTGCTTTTGTTTAGATAATCACAAAATCAAACTGTTTTTGAAATATATCCAACAGTCACCTCATCCAATAGTCTAGCCGGAGAGAAGAAAAATAGTTTACAGCTTATGGATAGTTTTTTACTAGACTAGGTCTCCTTCTTTTTCTTTTCTTTTTTTCTTTTTTCTTCTTATTGGATGTGTACAAATTTGATGTCTTGCTTGTGGATTGTTGTTAAATCAACTTACATTTGTCATGTTTATGTTGATTATTATGCTTGGCTAATTTATTTGAAGTATCCTGTAAATATATGAAAAGAAAGTAAAAAGAAAACAATTTGGTTGTGTATTGTTTATTCTCACTTGATTTTTTTTTCTTTGAATAGCTAACTTTCCAAATCAAGCTCCCATGGATCAAATTTACATCACATCAAATTTCAAGAGGGACATTTATAAAACAAAACCGCACCTCCCCACTTTTAATCACACAAGAACAATAAACTATATGCAACAAACTAAACTTTTTCTTTAAGTCTTTATCTTCCATGAATTGAACTCAATATCTTGACATATTATACAGCTTAGAGAGACGTTTTCTTTGGAAAACTGTTGTAGAAAATACTTTGATGAAACAATTGACATACTCGTCTGCATACAATATATGATGGTAACAATCTTCTACTTAATTAGACATAAAAAGGGGTTACATTGGTGTGCATAAAGTAGAATTTTAATGAAGCTCACATTTTTATCATATAGTAGATTAATATTATTGTGGATAGAGGCCAAAACAGAAAAGTAGAAGAATCACTGATCAGTTAGTTTAGATAGAATGTCGAGGAGAGTCTATGGTTCACATTTTAATTCTCCTCAATTTGATGCCAACAAAAATTTCCTTTTGTTTACTAGTTGGACGAATAACCTCGGTTTAATTTTCCCCAAACAAATGAATTTGCTCAAGAATTTTAGAGGGCAAAAAATGAGACTTCCTCTTTGTCTTATTGACTGGAGATTTACAACTTAAGTGCAAGGCTAGCTAGAATGGTGAGAACTTTATTCTTCTTATTGAAAACTACATTAAATAAATGTGAAATTTGAATCTGCTGTACCAACAGATTTGGATGAGAATATATTCCTCAAAAATGCATTAAACGAATATGACATTGGAATCAGCCTCCAACACATATGGAGGAGTACAAATTCCTGCAGACACGAATTTTTAAGCTCGAAACTTGTGTAATTATCAATTTTAAATATAGTAAGGATACTAGTGTGTTCAATATAAGACAATA